>PVIH01004636.1:0-136647 GCA_004025045.1 Sigmodon hispidus
CTGCCCAGGGAGGGGATGGGGAGTTGCAGAGAAGAAAAATGATCAGATGTGGTGGGAGGGGGAAGAGACTTTCAATAAGGATATACAGGGATGGAAAAAAAAAATTCAGAGGGAAAGCTGAACACAAAGAAAATATATGTGTAGTAATCTTATTTGCATTTCCACCCTTGATAAGCCATGCTTATGATTATTATCCTCTATATAGTTATTGTTAACTCTTCGGCATTTTTTAAATTCTTTTTACTGTTTTTTTGATAAATACAAAATAAAGAAGGAAAAAAAAAAAAAAGAGAGAGACATCCAGGGAGTCCCCTAGGAAGAGAAAATAGAGAAGATCTCCTTAGCTAATTGGAGCATAAGGGGCTGCAACCAAGAAGAGGTGGGAACAAATTACGAGAGAAGGAGATGATTAAGTGAGAGAAACAACAAGGAAGGAGAGGAAAAAAAAAGAGATGGAAATCTTAAAAGAGGAAGCAATTATGGGGTTGGAAAAATACCAGGTGCTAGGGAAACCTCCAATAACTCACAGGATGTCCCTGCCTAGGTCTCTAACCAGTATCGAAGATGTTGCCTAAACAGGACCTTCCCCCTTAATCAAACAAATAACCACCCTAAGTGCCATCACAGAACTTACATCCAACAATGATTAGAAGTAGAGGCAAAGATACATGGCTCAGCCCTGGGCTCAGTCCCTGGTCCAGCTGATAGCGGGGAAGGAGACTCTATATGAGCAAGGGGCTAGGGACTATGAGGAAAATTCTCACAGTGATGGCTGGCTGGAGCTCTGGAGAGTTCACTGAATCAAGAACTGCCACCTGGGAACCATCTGGAAAAAGAACTAAGCCCTCCAAGGATAGGTAGCTGTCTACTGGCATGGGCAGTATGTGGAACCTTAAGGGGAGGGTTCAGACTGTTTCTGTGCATGGCCTGGCACCTTGGAGCCCATTCCCTTCAGAGGAACACCTAACCCAGTCTTGATATTAGGATGAGGAAATCAGACTTGCCTGGAGTGGATGCTGAGCTAATCCACCTTGGAATCTCTTACTCTTTCTGGGGAGGGTTTGGAGGCTGGAGAGGAGGGAGGCTAAAGACTGACCAGGAGGGGTGAGGAGGGGGAAGGAAGTTGGAACAAGGGGATACATGGATAAAAAATGAGACTTTATTCTATTAAAAAAATCTACTGCCAATAAAAAAGAAAGAAAAGAACAGGCTTCTAAGCAATAACAACATGGCAAAATAAAATATAATAAGATGAAGCAAAAACTTTCATGTCGAAGTTGGACAGGGCAACTCAACAGAAGGAAAGCAATCCTAGGAACATGCGCAAGAGTCGGAGACCCACTTGTTCTCACAGTCAGTAGTCCCATAAAATACTAAGCTGAAAGCTATGATACAGATGCAGAGGAGCTGGTGCAGACCCTTGTAGAGCCTATGCTTTCTGTTTCAGCCTTTGTGAGCTCATATACACTTTGCTTAGTGATTCAGTGGACCTGTTATCATGCATATTCTTAACAGGCTCACTACCTTTTGATTGCACCAGAAGTTAATCACATAGAATTTTTCGACATCTAGCTTTTTGTATGTGGTTGCTAGCTGAGCAGAAGAATGACCATTACAGAAGCTTCAAAAAGACATTATCATTTGAAGCACTGTGTGGAACATTTTATTTTTTGTGTTCCTCATTAGTTAGGGGTTCCCTTGATGGATAAAAACCAGGATAACAATACAGTAGATTGTATATGCCTTAATCATTCTAGAGGCTTGTCATGAGGAATTGGCCCATGTTATTAGGGAAACCATGCACTCTGTCACCTGAAATCAGGAAACCTGGGAAAACCAGGCCTGTAAGTCCAGGCTAAACCCAAAGGTCAAGAGCCAGGCAGTACTAATGATGCTCAGGTTAAAAAAAAATCCCCATTTCTTTTGCTCAAGAAATTCTATGTTCTTTCTGCCTTCTACTTTGTGTAATTGGTGCTGGTCCACCACAGCTAATGAGCTTTGTGCTTCACTTTGGCTGTTTTTTTCCTGGCACATATTACAGCATCATCTTTCTATGTGAACTCATCCGTGTCAGATATGACAAGACTCAAGCAAACTTGCCAAGCTGCAGAGAGAGGAACCGTGGAAAGCACTGTTGTAGGAAGCAGGTGTGGGCAAGAGGGACCTGCCTCTTATATACAAGGTTAGCACTGATGGTTCTGAGATGAACAGACTGCTCTCCAGAGAGCCTGGGGTCCCAGGGAAGCTACAGCCTCCTGTACACAGTCAGCAGACTGCACACTGTTGTAGACAACATTGCTTACAAAGAGATTGAGGAAGGCTTTGTTTTAGGGTCTCCTGAGATCACATCCTCATGATCCCTAGTAACAAATTACGGTTGGAAAATACAAACAAGAGGGCATCTGGCTAACTGTGAAAGTTAACATCTGGCAAGAGGTGTGTTCCTGCCAGGAGCTCTTCCTGTTTACCTCTGCAAGTGATATTTATAGCTGGAGGCTCTCTCTCTGCTTGGTATGCTTGCAGATGGCTAATTGCTGAGAGTGCACTGTTCATTGTGACCAAAGTTCATAGGAAAGCTGTACTCAGTCATTGCCTTATTCATAAACAAAATCTCTACTATCGATTGGAATCTGTATCTGTCAGGAAAAGCAAGGTCACACTGCAGTAACAAATATCCTCATGTGTTAGTGGCTGTTACATCATCGTGCCTTTTACTCTCATTTAGCAGAAATACAGACAATTAGTTGCTCCTGCCTTCCTTAGTAACATTTGCTTATTGAGTACTAACAGTGTGAGAATAAAAGACACGTGTTTTCCATATAGTATCTCCTTTAATATATTTTATGTATATTATCTACGTTTTGCAGATATGAAAATTGAGATCAAGTTCAGTAAGCAGTAGACCTATGTGTATTCAGACCCAGATTTTCTGATGCTAAACCTAGGCTCTGATGCTATCTTGAGGTCTCAGATTATTTAAAATTTTATTTTATTATTTTATATGTATACATGTTTTGCCTGCAAGTCTACTCACCAAGACAGTGGCCTGTAGCCCGTGGAAGCTGAAAGATGGCATTGCATCCCTTGGGACTAGAATTATAGATGGTTGTAAGGTGCCGTGTAGGTACTAGACATTGAATTTCTGTCCCAGAAGAGAAGATAATATTCTTCACTGAGTCAATCTCTAGCCTTTTCTGATTTTTTTTTGAAGTGTGTGTTCACTGATGTCTTACTATTCTTTTTAGGGTGAAGGAACATATAAATCTCATTATTTTAACAAGTAGACCATCAAACCAAGGCACAAGACATTATGAGCTTTACCTGTTTGGCCAACACAATTAGAAACAAAATTTAAGACCATCTTAACAGCATGCCCAAGTCAGGATCTCCTTGCGTAGTCATGGAAACACAGATTGCAGAGTTCCTTGGAGTAGGAATGGGTGATCCCCATTCTGCTGAGAATTCCATTCCTGTGACTATTTTCAGTAGTCTACACTCTCAGTTACAGACCACTTGGAGGTCAAGGTTGACCCTCTAATGTTGTGAATGTCTCTGCCCAGAGAGAATGCCTGAACTTGAAGGTTGAATTTGAAAGGGTCATGGGACTTCTGATTAAAGTCCATCTGCTGTATTAGCTGTGTGAGGATACAGCATCACTGTCTATAGTCCATTCAAATCTACATTTCTGCAAAGGCAATTAGCTTAATTAGCGTAGTCATGAATAATGTTAACCTTCAAAATATCATTACAGAGTTGGAAATGGCAGCTTAGGTCTGTCCTTTGATTTAATTTGTCATTTGGTATTGAGATGAAAGTGGGTAACTTTATAACTCAAAACCACTGTTCAATTAGGTGGCATAGGGGACTGAAAATATGTCAAACTAATGGTGTGAAGACAAAAGTATCTGATGGATTATTTAAATGCTTCCCATTTTAATGTGGCCATTTCAGTGCTGTGACAGGGTTGTTGAAACAGAGCCCAAAGGCTTTGAAAATGCTCTTTGATGATTGTAGGTTTGTTGGTTCAGAATTGGTTTATTGCTTTTTCTTAGTATGTGTGCTGGTGAAATGAACACTACCTTTTTTCTTAAGTCAGTGTTTCTTTTTAAATTAATGTCCATCAGTTTTCAAATGTAAGCATTGCCAGGATTGGATAGGCAGCCTATAATCCCAGCTATGCAGAAAGGTAAAGAGTTTAAGGTCTGTCCAGGTTACAGCTGAAGTTCAAAGCATGTCTGAGCGTTTTGGTGAGATTCTACCTCAAGTTAAAAATTAAAAAGAGGACTGCAGATAAAGCTCAGTACTGGAGCACTTGCCTTTGTGTCTGACGTCCAGGATTCAATCTCGAACACTGGAAACAACTGTGAGATTTAAAAAATGTACAAGATTACCAATCCACCCTGATATTTTAGCCAGCATTTAATTTACCTCTTGATCTCTTTGCTTGAGACAGTGTCTCTCTTTATAGCTGAAACTGGCCAGCAATTCAACCTGTAGCCTTTATTGACCATGAACTGACAATCCCCTGTCTCAGATTGCTGATTGTGTCAGTTTCTCCCAAGTCCCCTTTTCTAATGGAAGTGATTTAGGTTTTACCCACAGCCTACCACCTACTTCAAAGATAAGGTGTATTAGTTATTTTTTTATTGCTGTGCAGAGTCACTATGACCATGATAGCTCTTATAAGGAATTTTTACATATATATATATATATTTATGATTTGGTGTTTTTACGTCATGCATCCCATCAAACTCAGTTATTAGACCTCTCAGTATCATGCCCACTCTTATGATCTCCCCATTTACAAAACCGCCCATTCATGCTGCTCATTTGCTTACTGGAGCATAATTAAACTCCCTGTAGCCAGACATAAGGAAAAACTTTAATTGGAGCAGCTTGCTTACAGTTTCAGAAGTTACAGTTTCAGTACATCATCATCAGGGAGCATGGAAGTGTGCTGGCAGACACTGTGCTGGCTACATCTTGACTTGCAGGGAACAGGAAGTTGACTGAGACATTGGGCAGTATCCTGAACATGGAAAGCATCAAAGCCTGCCTCTACAGTGACATACTTTCTCCAACAAGGTTATATGCACTCCAACAAAGCCACACCTCCTTATAGTGCCACTGCCTATAAAATAATGATGGGGTGGGGTGGGGGAGCAATTACATTCAAACTACACATAAGGAATCTCAAAGAGTTTCTGAAAACACTCTCACACCTTGAGATTTTTTGCCATCCAGTTTGGCTTAGCAGCTCATTGGTATTAATTGAACTCCATCAAAGTAGAGATTATAGTGTTTTAATTATGGATTTTGTATCTGTAAAATTCCAGTTTTGCTTTTCCAATGTGGTAACCAATTCTGACCCAACATGAACCACTCAGTTCTTCCTCTAACCTTAAAAGAGTTAATGTACTTCTATGTACAACAGACAGATTAATAGAGGAAAACTCTGGGAAACATTTACCCAGAAGCTATGGACCTCACTCAATGACATGAATGGTGGAGAAGAACTTCCCATAAGTGGAAAGTGCTGCCCACCACTCTGGCTTTCCCTCTTATCCAAGGCTCCTGAGCAAATCTCTGGTGCCTGTCTTTCTGATATGTTCCCATATTAGAGAGATGAAACAAATGTCATTCCTTATGGAAGAAATCAGAGGTAGTGCACATCTGTAATTTTTGGCACCCCTGGAGGGGAAACTAGAGAAGGTTCTTGGAATGCTGGTTGAATATTTTGGAAGCATTGCCAATCACTTTCTAAGACATGGTCTGGTACATATGTATCCCAACTCCATGAAAGATAAGTCCTTGTAGACCTGATGAATTATATATAATATAGATATAGTTAATATGAGAGCAAAGTAAAATGTGTCAACATGTAGCATATAAAACAAGATAACTTATAATAGGGCATTATCTTGTTTTAGAAATATGTTTTATACAGCTTGGAAATCAGCTTTATACTTTATAGTAATCATCATGTTTTATTATAATACATATTTTATATGACATTTATTTTATAATACATTACATAGAGTGAGTATATAATAGCATACAATTTTATCATTGTTTATTATAAAAAGTAATTAGCTTTATGGTAAGCACATACAACTGGAGACTGAGAGTCTCTTCATGTTTATGAAACAGTTTACACTTGGCAATAACATTTTCTCTATTTTTATTCATTTCTATGTTCTAGTAGTACAGTTGTAGGGTACAAGAAGAGTATGTTTTAATGCCCTTACAATAATCATTTGTCATAAAGTCTTTCAGTAACAAGAGTGATGGCTTGGGAACAATTTCTTTTGATCTCTTAGTCTTTGGCCCTACAGAATCCTCTCTCATCTGGCATGGCTCATCTATGCTTGCATATTTAAACTCCTGTATATATAATTAATAAAGAATCCATTCTAATTTTACTAATATTTATAACAATGATTAAGGAAGAGGAATGTCAAACTAGGTAGTATCACATAACTGAGGCCACAGAATTTTGAAGGCTGAGGTTTATGATTTTGAGGTCACTGTGAATCACATAGAGATTCACAGTGTCTCTGAAAGTAACAAAACAAAGCAAAAGAAGAAATATTATCTACTCAGAGCTTCTCACACACAGTACTGTGTTGAGGACATACTTTGTATCCCTAATCTAGCTTTAGAGTAGGTATCAGAGAAACTGAGCCTTGGGATATTTAAAGAACTTGCCCAGAGTCATTGGGCAAAACCAGGATTTTATCTACCCTGACTGCGTCTCCAGTTTTCCATTTTACATTTCTGAACAAAAAGAGGCAATTTATCTACTTTTGGTTTTGTTTTTCTGAGGCAGGATTTCTCTGTAGCTTTGGAGTCTGTCCTGGAAC
Source organism: Sigmodon hispidus (assembly GCA_004025045.1). Taxonomy (NCBI): domain Eukaryota; kingdom Metazoa; phylum Chordata; class Mammalia; order Rodentia; family Cricetidae; genus Sigmodon; species Sigmodon hispidus. The sequence goes on from PVIH01004636.1 coordinate 6,864, forward strand.
TTGCTCTGTCCAGGCTGGCCTTGAACTCACAGAGATCAGTTTGCTTCTGCCTCCCAAGTGCTGAGATTAAAGACATGCACCACCACCATCCAGCTCTTTGTTTTGTTTTTGTTTTTATTTTTGTATAAAAATAGAAATAAAATGAAATAGTAAATGAAATAATGATATAGAGAAAAATTTAACCTCTGCCTTAGCATTCAATAGCTACTTTTAATGTTTTATTATATATATCTTTTAAGAATGTCCTCCACATACATACAAATACAGGTGTGACAAGGTATAACAGTCATATACTTATCAAAGCACATATAAGATAAAAGTAATACGACTATAATACATCATTTGTAAGGATATGTTTAAAAATACACATTTTATTTTAATGGAAGCATACAAAATAAGTATCTTCTGAGCATAATTCAATATCCATACTTTTCTTTTCTAATAATAGAATTTATCCCTGTATTTGAGCTTATCTATATATTACTCACAGTAATGGGTTTATCTTTATCCTAACAGAAGGTTAAAAATTCCAATTTATAAATGACTCATTTTACCAACTGCCAATTATTTAACATGTGTGTTCTTTCTCATATTTCTTTTCTTTTTTATTTAAGATTTTTTTTCTTAAATTTTACGTACCAACCACTGTTTCCTTCCCTCCTATTCTCCTGTTCTCCCCCCTCCAGCCCAGCCCCACCAACTCCTCAGAGGGGGTAAGGCCTCTCTTGAGTAGTCAACACAGGCTAGCATATTAAGTCCAGGCAGGACCAAGACCCTCCTCTCTGCATCAAGGAAGTGGGCTCTAAAAAGCCAGTTCATGTACCTGGGATAAGTCCTGGCCCCATTGTCAAGGACCCTACAAACAGATCAATCTACACAATTGTCAACCTCATTCAGAGGGCCTAGGGAGAGTAATGAGAGAGATATATTGACAGAGTGAGCCATTATGGGGTTAGGGAGAAACTGGTGCTAGGAAAATCCCCATGAACCCACGAGGAGGTCCCCAGTTAAGGCTCCTAGCAGTGGTGAATAGGGTGCCTGACCTAGCTTTCCCTGGAGTCATATTGGTGACTACCCTAATTGCCATCATAGAATGTAGATTAATAACTGATGAAAGCAGATGCGGACACCCACAGCCAAGCACTTGGCCAAACTCCTGGAGTTCAGTTGAAGAGAAAAAGGAGGGATTGGAGGAGCAAGGTATGGGGGATGGGGGGTGGTCAAAAGCATAATGGAGATAAACACAGAGACAGCTGACTCAAGATAGTGGGAGTTTATGGACTGTCATGCGCAGCCTCGACAGCAAGGAACATGCACTCACTCTCACTCTCACTCTCAGACATGGGGGGGGAAGTCCGCTCGTGACTACATACCCTCTGGGCTTCCAATCCCGGTAAACCACGTAGACATTGCCCATAGGTCCCGAGGAGCCGGAAGCAAGCCACCATCCCGCCTACAGCCAATAAGGAGGTGTTTACTCCCGAGAGCACTCACCATCGAGAAAGGTGGAAGGGGAAACCAGCGCCACCTTTAGGGCGTGGTACAACGCAGCTCCCTACAATGGACTCTGGATTGCCAGTTGGGGAGCCTACATGAGACGGACACTCTGGCAGTTTTCAATCACAAAAGATTCGTTGAGGGACCCAAGAAATGTTTCAACCCTTAAAAGCACTGGCTGCTTTCTCTTCCAGAAGATTTGGATTCTATTTCCAGTACTATTAAGGCAACTCACAACCATCTGTAACTATAATTTCAGGGGACCCAATAACATCATCTTGCCTCCAAAGGCACCACACACACAGTGCACAAACATACATGCAGGTAAATACTCTCATACATAAATTAAAAAGTACTCTGAGAGACCATCCTATGAATTTACTTTTGTTAATGTGCCCTATTATCTCTTTAGTATAAACCCAAAACCGAGAATGACAAGGTTAGCAGATCAGACTCAAGGATCATTCTGCATATTGTTAATAGGCTGGCAAAGACGACTCCGCCGGTGTAAATTCCCAATAGTATACTGATAAGGATAACTATCTCCCCATTCCAGCTTACATTACACTACTTTTTTTTTTTTTGCCTATTTAATAACACTTTTCACTTTTATTACGTGTTTATTATTGACTTATCTTCACATAAACTTCATACTCATATGTTTTGCCCATTGTCTTGTCAGTTTTTGCTTATTGACTAAAATGTACTTTATATATATATTAAGGACATTAGTACTTAATTGCACAATTGGTTCCTCCATTGTGTAACATTATGTCTTACTTTTCAGGTGTTTGTTTTTGCTTTTATGAGATGTTTATTTATTTATAAACTGGTATATTTTATTATGGTTTTATTGAGATATAATTTGAATACCATCTCAGTGGATCTTTAGTGTATTCATGAACTTGGACAACCATTACCACCATCTGACTTCATAAGACTTTCATTACTCTAAAAGGAAACTCTACTGCCTAACACCCATTCCATATTTCTTCTTCCCCTGATCCCCTCGGTGATTACTGATCTATTCTCTACCTTCATAAGTTTTTCTTTTTGTACACTTCATATAGATGAAATCATAAACATTTGATATTTTTTCTGCCTTTATTTTTGTCTCTTTTGGATTTTTGAGTCTTACTCTATAGCTCAAACCAGCTTTGAATTCAGCATTATTCTCCTCTCCACATGAGATTATGTATGTGAACTAGCACATCTGTCTTAATTCACTAATCAGGCTTGCAAGGTTATTCACATTGCGAAGCATTCCTTTGGACTGTCAAATGATATTAAACTGTAACACAGTTGTTTATGTAATTGATGAGCACATGAGTTGTTTGTATATCATGTCTTTTGTGAATAATGCTGCTGGAAGCATCTTATATAGGTTTTTGTTTGGGCATATGCCTTACTTCTCTTTAGGTGTATGTCTTGGAGAGGAATTTCTGGGCCACATAGTAACTCTACATTTAATGTGTAGAATTATCATTGAGCATTACTAGCCTAGTTTCCAAAATAGTAGATAGTTTAAACTCAACCAGTGTAGTGGTTTGAATGAAGTTGACTCCCAAATAATTATATATTTAAATGTTCAGAACTATTTGGGAAGAAATGGGAGGTGGGGTTTTGGAAAAAGTGTTTCATGGGAGTAAGCTTTGAAGTTTTAAAAGCACAGGGAAATGCCAGTTGGCACTCTCTGTCTTTGTCTGTCGATCTGTCTGTCTGTCTGTCTGTCTGTCTGCCTGCCTGACTCTGTCTCTCTCTTAGCCCACTTTCTGTCCTTCCCCCTTCATGCCTGGTATATATGCTTTCAGCTACTGCTCCATCACCATGCCTGCTGCCACACTCCCTGCCATAATGGTCAAGGGTTGTCTTCTGGACTGTACGCCCTAGTACACTTTTTATTTGCTTTCATCATGGTGTCTCTCTTAACAGCAATTGAAAAGTAACTAAGACAACCAGCATTAGAGAAGTTTCTAATTTCCCTGCATCCTTTGAACACAGTATCTGTCTTTGAAAATGTTTTAGCTATTCTAGTGGATGTGCAATGGCATTCACTGTGGTTTGGATTTGCATTTTTGTAATCACTAATAATATTCAATATCATTTTGTGAGCATTTTGAGCATCTGTGTATCATTGGAGAAATCTATTTTCAAGTCTTTTGCTCATTTAAAGTAAGATGCTTGTCTCTTTATTGTTTTGTAAGAGATCGTTCTATATTCTGAATACTAGACTTCTTTTTTAAAGATGTAGTAGCACAAATAAGACTCTGAGCCAAATATTGGGAGAAGGCTGAAATATCAGAGAGAGGAAGCACCACAGTCAATTCTCACCCAGCTGTCTTGCAACTTCCTCAGCTTTGCTCCTGGTTGCTTCTGCCAGTCATTTCTGCCAGTTGCTTCAGTCTCTCTGAGTTTCTTCGAGCCCTTATGTACCCTATCCCATTCGGGTTAGAATTAAAGGCTTGTAGCCTTGAACTCACATAAACAGAAGAAGTTCTGTCTCTGAAGTTGTGGGATAAAGGGTGTTGTAGGTCACCACTCCCAGCTTTCCCTGTGCTGGAATAAAGGTATGTGTGTGATTGATCCTCAGCTGTTTATCCTTGTATTCAAGGATCTGAGCTGTCTGCCTAGGATTTGATTGTGTGTTCAGGTTTTATTAGGTATGTAATATATATCCATATAAAGATATATTTAATTTTTTCTTCTACTTTTTTTTGGTTGTCATTTTTACTTTTTTCTTGGTATTCTTTGAAGCAAATAAAAGTTGAAATCAGATTTATCCTCATTCTCTCTTTTTTTTTTTTTTCAAATACATCTTTGGTGTCATCTGTACAAAAAACACGGTGTAACTGAAGTGTGCAAAGATTTACTGCTATTCTTTTCTAACAGTTCAGCAATTTTTGCTGCATTTAGGTCTCTGGACCATTTCAAGTTAGCCTTTCAATATGCTGTCAGAGTACAAATTCACTATTTTATAAATGGAAATCCAGTTGTCCCAGCCTAATTTCTTGTAAAGGCATCTATTTCTTTGCTGAGCTGTATTGGTATGCTTGTCAAAATTAAATGAGCATAAATTTATTTCTCCAATCTTTATTCTATTCTTCTTTGTTATTTGGTGTCAGGGAAGGAGATTTTGCTGTGTACTTATCTTGCCCCAAATGCCCAGCATCCATGCTTCCCTCATGGTGCCCATCCAACCTATGTCTACATCTGTTCTCACACCAGCTCTACACTGTCTCAGTTGTGGGAAGTCTTGAAGTCAAGGAAATATGTATCCTCTAATTTTTTAAAAATCTTTTACAAGATTATTCTGGCCCTAGTATCTCCATTAAATTTTTATATGCACTTTAGAGGTAGATTATTAATTTCCATAAAAAAAGCCTTAGGAGTCTTGTCAGAAATTACACTAACTCCTTTGACAATTTGAATGAATAATGCCAGGAGAAACAGGCTTAGGATCACTTCCGGTTCATTGGGAGGAAGGCAGTTTGGTTCCCAGCATCCATATCAGAGGGCTCACAACCACATGTAACTCCAGTTTCAGGGACTCTCATTCATTTTTTTCTGATCTCCATAGACATCTGCACACATGTGAACACTCACGTACACACACACACACACACACACACACACAACATAAATAAAATAAATAAATAAAAAGCCAAAAGGATGAGTATCATCTAAACAACATTATTTCTCCATCCATGCATGTCTTCCTTTTATTTAGTTTTTAGGTGATTTTTAGTTTTTTCTTTTTAGTAATTTATTTTCATAAATTTATCCCTAAATAGTTATTTAAAAACTCAGTTTCAATACTTTTAGTTTTCCTTATCATCAAACTGAGAGATTATCTCCGCATCCCTCAACTTAATTGGCTCCTATGTCCTAATACTTTCAGTTGTTATTGTTCGCATTAATATGTCAATCCATGTGAGGCTTGTTTGGCTATGAGAAATGAGATAGTGAATTATTTTTCCATTTTATACTTTCCAGAACACTGTCATGTGAATTGCATTTTGTATGTTCACATGACAAATGTTGTATGTGCATTTGAGTAACACCATGCAACTAGAAGATTCCAAATGATTTGATTAAGGTGGAACCCAGCAGAACAAGCTTGTGGTGCAAGGCTTTGTCTCCCGCTCAGAGCTTTTTTTATCCTGGCTTCTTGCCCTTTAATTGATACTTGTCATAGACTGGTCTTTTCTCCATGGTTCTTATATTACTCACCAGGGATGAATTTGATCATCTAGTTTATTGAATAACTATATTATCTAGCTTAATTTTGAGATTTTTGAACCTTTTTGAGGTTCCTAGGTTTAGATAAAATGTTGACTATCCCATAATAGTGACAATGATAGTAGCAAGGCATCTGTCATGCTAAGCTTTTTTTGTATGGACTGTCTCATTCAATCCACACCTGCTTACCCTCATAAAGACTCATATAACAAGATTCTAGATAGATATCAAACTAGATAACATTACCATAGTAGATAATATTTTTAAATATGCATCTGTACATTGTCAGGGATTAGGAAAAAATAGGATAAATGTGAATATTAACTAGTTCAGCACAACTCCACCAAAAGGGGAAAGAATTTTTTTCCAAAAGAATTATGGAAGAAGAAGAAACTCATTTTAAAACATCATCAAAGGCCAGCAACTGGCTTCAGTAGATGCTTAAGTTCCTGAGACATGATGTGCTCAAAAGGTGGGCGTGGCAGGTGGTCGAACAATCAGAATAGGAATGATGCAGGTTTTGCCAGAACAAACCTTGACAGAAGGAAGAAGGAAATAAACAGAAGATAAAGCTGATCCTGGGGGCTGCTGCAAGAGAGCATCACCCAGCCTCTCCTTTTTCTATTGTATACCACACACCAGGAGACATTTATCTAGGCTAGAACATGCAAAACCAAGAAAATCTGGGAGGGTGAAGCATTGTAAAGAACTTGGACAAATCATTTGCTGCTATAGTAGAAACAGAGGAGGAAAATAATATGAGAAAGGTGAGTAAAATGGGATGATGTCCCACTGGTGTTCTTTAGGTCATGAGATGTCATTAGAGGGAGGAAGACATGCTGTGCCATTGGCTTGGTGGCATGGTGACACTGTGTGTAAGTCATTACTTGGTGGCACAGTGACAATGTGTATAAGTCATTGACTTGTCACGTGGGCCAAGTTGCTTGACAGCTTCATTTGCTTTCTTCAAGATTCAATGCAGAACTTATTTTCTTATTATATTTCCCCTAATGTTCCCCTCCAAGGTGAAGGGCAGATACCAAAGTCTTTGTTTTGTTTTTTGGTTTGCTTTGGTTTGGTTTTATCCTCCTTATAGCATTTTTATTTATTTTTTTCCCCTCTTGTTTTGTGTTAGGAAGCAGTGAGCCTCAACAGGCCACTGTAAGTTCCCAGTGTGAACATGGAAACTTATCACCTCAAAAACCTTTTTGGATCATGAAGGCAACTTCATACATCTCAAATTGTATAAGAATGGCAGTGATGACCCATGTTCTCCTCATTACTAAGTTAAGACCACAGAGGCAACTGGAGACCCTGGGGGAACTGGTTGATTTCAACAAATAAGTAGGGTATAATTTAGAATCCCTGCTCCTATTGCTTTGGTCCAGAGGTATGACAGTATCCTATGACGTACTTGAAAAAAAACAAAAGTTACTGATAAATTATTCATCTGAAATTTGCAATGAAACAAGAAATTTGGTTTTGTTAAAAAACTGTGGGAGTATTTTTAAAATCTGTAAGGAAAATCTGATGTGATCATGAAATAACAAAGAGCCTTAAACAGTTTTAAGAACCACTACTGAATTTTTAAGTAGCAACAGCATTAACTCTTTGCAACAGGGGTCTACAAATCAAGAAGTCTTGCGAAGCTAATTGCTAAAATGCTCCTAATTTGTTTCCCAGGGTTTGAAAAAGCTCTTAATTGCTGTTCTGTGTTTGAGCAAGACAGAGAAGAAAGCCAAGCTTGTCAAATTCACTCCATGTTTTCAGTCCAGCAAAAGGCACCCAAGCTGAAGTTTTTTTTTTTTTTTTTTTTTTTTATTTTTTTATTTTTTTATTTTTTTTTTATTTTTTTTAAAAACTTTATTTATTTATTTGCCTTGGTGTTTGCCTGGAACTGGAACTACAGACAGTTGTTAGCTGCCATGTGGGTGCTGGGAATCGAACGTGGGTCCTCTGGAAGAGCAGACGGTGCTCTTAACCGCTGAGCCATCTCTCCAGCCCCCCCAAGCTGAAGTTTTAAAAGTGTAACCCCAAATGAAGAACCCAAGGGTGGACTGACCTTAGTTGGCAATTGAATGAGAGAGGGCACAGTAAAGAGACTGCTCACATGGCCACTCCATGACTCTACGGTATGATTAAGGGGAAGGGTTTTCTTATAGATATGAGAGAGAGCAGAGAGAAAAAGAAGCAGATGGAACATGCCAGCAGATTGGACATGGCCAGGGCCAGGAGGAATGCGATAGAAAAGGGGAAATGGCAAGAGATAGGGAATAGAACATATCAAGGATGAGAGGATAGCAAGAGGTAGAGAGTAAGAAAATAAGAGCAAGGAAGTGTGTGTAAGAGAGGGAACGGAGACACTAGCTAGGTCTTAAAGTCACCGGGGAGAGGCAGAGCCAGAAGACAGGCATGGGAGCTTTGAAATGTATGACAAGTATGTACGATTGCGATTGCGAGGGAAACCAGCATGCAATCCAGGCATCTGTCAATGGAGAGCCATATGTTCCCCTGCCAGAGGTAAGGCAAATGACTCCTTTGGGTAGTTGAGAACAAGTTTTATACATTCTTAAGAAATTCTACTTTTTATCTAACTGTCAGAAATCCTCCTGTAGTCCAAGTAGAATTCATTTCGGGATATTTGGGCTAACTTTTGGAGTTTGGGGAATTGGAGATTCCTTTGACGTGACTATAGTGACTGTGAATGGCCTTTACCTACAGGTCAGGGTTCTCATATGGGCCATAGACACTGTCTCCACTGATTCTCATTTTAGTTATGTGGGAATGGGGGCCTATTTCCATAAAGCAAATGAACATTTGGGAAGATATTAGGTTCATATTCTTTCCATTCTGCAAATAATACAATGAAATAGTCCAAAATGAACACATACTAGATTTTTCCCAAATACCAAATTCTTAAGACATGATCAGATTTGCAGTTTCACTGAATGAAGCCTGCATGTATGGAAGCAAATGTGTCTATTATGTCCAATTTTAGTAGAATTTAAAAGAAAACAAAGGAAGGTATATTTGAATTTATGGTCAATTAATTCTCCTTAAAATATACACATGCAATAAAACATAAAATCAACAGCAAACAAGTAAGTAGTAAACAAAACTTAATAATAAAGAAATCAAGAAAGGAATTTTCCTGGAATTAAATGAAAAAAATAACAAAACCTCTAGGATACATTAAAAGGAATCACTGAGGGAAACCTACAGATCTCAATGCCTACATCTTTAAAAATAAAAATCAGAAAGAGCAAAAGTTAATGACTTAACTCAGAGTAGAAATTAATGAAATAGAAACAAAACAAAGAGTCACTGAATCTACGAGTTGGTTCTTTCAGAAGACAAACAAGCCTGATAGACCTTTAGCCCAACTAACAACAAGAGAATCCACATTCACAGAATCAGAAACCATTCATTACATTACAATAGACACCAAAGAAATTCAGAATGTTAGAATACTTTAAAAATCTGTACTTCATTAACTAAGAAAAATAAAATGGATTTTCTAAGATGTGGCTAAACCACCAAAATTAACCAAAAAGAGATCAGCAACCTAAGTAGATCCATAACAAATAAGGAGAGTGAAATAGTAATGAAAAGCCTTACAACTAAAAGTCCAGAGCCAAAGGGACTCACAGCAGGATTTTTCCCATACTCTTTCTGCTTATATTATGTTAGTTTTAGTATGCCCAAACTCCTTCTATGAAACCAGTATCATTCTGATAGCAAAACAAGGTAAGGACACAAATACAAAAAGCAATGTACAAGACACGTTCTCTAATGAATGCAAACCCAAAGATTGTCAATAAAATATTTAAAAACAGAATACAGACATACATTAAGAAGACTGTCCACCATGACCACATTGGCTTTATCCCAGAGATTTTGGAATATTGTCCAACATATGAAAATCAATAATGTAATAAACCACATAAATGGACATGAAGACAAAAATCACATGATGAGCTCAATAGGTTCAGAAAAAGCAAGCCTTTGACAAAATCCTATCATAGTAATAGTTTCAGAGAATGTAGAAATAGAGAAACTCACCTGCCATAATAAAAGCTGTATATGAAAAATGCACAGCCAGCATTGTTCTGAATGAAAAAAAAAAAAAAAACAAAACTCAAAGCTAACCCACTTCTTTCCAACAGTGTGCACAAAACACTACCTGAAGCAATAAAGTAAGTTATTAAAAAGATACAAATAGGAAAAGAAAAAGTTAAATTATTCCTATTTGATGACATGATATTATATATTAGAGATGCCAAAAGTTTTACCAGGAAACTTTCATGAATGATTAACAAATTCAATGTGTGGAAGGGTAAAGAATTGACCTGAACAAACCAGTAGCTTTTCTATATAACAATAGCAACCACAGAAAGGACTCATGGGCATACTTCCATTTGCAATTGCCTCAAAAAAAATGAAATTGCTAGGAGTAACCTAACCAAGGAAGTGAGGACCTGTACAATAAAAACTTTAAACCTCCAAAGAAAAAGATAAAGAAACTAGAAATGGAAAGATATTCATGTTCACGATTAGTAGAATTAATATTGTTAAAAAGACCATTTTTATGCAAATGTATTTATAGATTTAATGCAATCCCAATCAAAGCCCCTATCTCACTCTTCACAGAAATAGGGAGAAAAAATCCTAAAGTCCATATAGAAGCACAAAGGATCCCCAATAGCGAAAATGTTCCTGAGCAAAAAACAATAATACTGGAAAAATTACCATTCCAGATCTTAAGATATATTATAGAAACATAGTAATAATAATAGAAATAATGTGATACTGACACAAAAGCAGACATGTAGACCAATGGAACAAAACTTAAAAACCAAACCATGGGCACATGGATCTACAGCCATTTACTATTCGATATACAGATAGAGTTGAAATGGCCGGCAATAGTTTCCCCCAAAGCCATAGACTGTATAACAAAAACACCAGCACCAGGCATGAGATGCTGATCAGGGTTCTCTAAGACACTCCCTAAACAGTGTCTACTGCTGATGACTTCAGCTCTGGTTTCCCTCCACCCACCTAGAGGTTTCACAAAGTTCCTATTGCTGTTGACACCATACACTCCAGGCGCACGATCCAGAGACCCAAGATGAATCTGGCCTGAAAGCCTCTCTCTAAGGACCAGCTTTCGTGATACCAGAGGCACACTAATTAAGCTTACCTAAAAGTATTATTTGTAGCAGAACAAATTAAACCCAATCAACTGAGATTATTACATATCACATTTAGTTAACAGAAAAGGAAGCTTGGACAATCCTCTAGCTTTACATGTGAACTATCATGCTGCTTTAATTTCTAATTAATCTAAAATTGTCATTTCAAAAGACCAACCAACCATTTAGCTATATCAGAGTAGGACCCTTTAGATTTAATTGTCAAGAAGTAACAGATAGAATTTTCTAATGAATGAATAAGAATGCCCATGAAGAGCTCCAGGTGACTGATACTAGGAGATTGGCATTTGACTGACATCCATAGCTTCCTGCCTCTGAATGTTAAATAAAAGGCAATTATCAACTAATTTCAGAAACTCCAGGTACAAGCAGCAACCTGCTGTCTAGATTTTAAATTAAGCACAACAGTCTATTTTGACCACATGATTTACCTGCTTGCCCCCCAGAGGCCAGTGATAATATTCCAAGTGTCATAGTGGGCAGCTATAACAAAGTACTATGTGACAGATGGCTTTGGGACAAATACAATTTATTTCCAAAATCATGGAGACCGAAGTCCTAGACCACAGTATCAATATCACTAGTGAGGTCACTCTTCAGTTTTGCAGGATATTGACATCTTATATCTTCATATGGTATAGAGGGAGAGAAAGAGCTTTCTCAGGATCTTTTTCTAAGGATACAAATCCCATCCAAAAAGGCTCAGTTTCCCTAGCTTCATAATTTAATCAAGTCCCAAACACCCCACCTCCAAATGCTATCACATGAGGATTAGATTTCAACTACAGTGGGTTTTCTTTGGGGGGGGGGCGGACAAACATCAAATCATAAGTTTCATAAGACAGTGTCTCTGAACATGTACAATCTAGTGTATAAATAGGAATAACTATACTGACAGTAACACAAAAGTGTGCCTTTTAGAAACCTCTATACTATTTTACATGTGCATCTCATTCAATACTACACCTCTTTTGGAAATTCCTTCTGTTGTTCTCAGCCTCCAGATGAGAATTCTAGTTTTCAAGGTCTGGAAGGGTGCCAATGTTTCATTGTTGGAAATGAGTGGCAGAGACCATGAGATGGTTCAACAGGTAAAAACATCTGCTGCCAAGCCTGAGGACCTGAGTTCAATCCCTGGGAACTGAGGAAGGAGAGAACAGATTTCCACAGGATGGAATCTGGCACACACACATACAATTAAAATGTTTTTTAAGAGGTAGAAATACAATTCAATTCTCAGTGTAAGACCTCATTTCTAGTATAAAAAGGAAGTGATAAAAATGGTAGTATTAGTTATTATAGACTATGTACATTCATTTTCCAAGGCTCTATTTTCTATATCTTGGTATTCCTGTGGTTTTAATCCACACCACCATATCTCCTACTTGGCAAATAAAGAAACTTTGATGCAAACATGTAAAATACGCTGAAGCTCAAATGAAACATCCAGCTTCTCCACCAGAAACTTCACTGTACATGAGCATTTCACCAAAAGAACCCAAGAGCTGTTCAGACATTTGGGAGGCTCAAAGCTACTTTCATAACTACATTAAGATATTATCCTCCTCTTATACTTGTTTCTTCTTGAGTGCTACATTTTTCCATATATTATATGATGTGATGTATTACCACAAATTAAATGTAGAATAAAATATGAGAATCCTCTTGAAGTCATAAATTAAGCAAGTCATTGAATACATATCTCACTAAAATGAAAATTGATACCACTCTTAGGAAAAATTTAGCTATTCTTTAAGACGTATTTTTTTATTTCATGCATATGATGGCTTGCATACATGGGTGAACATGTGTGCCTGCAGTGCCAGGGAGGGTCAGAGAGGGTCTCAGATGCCCTGGAACTGGAGTTACAAACAGCTGCACATCACCATGCCGGTTTTAGGAACTGAATTGTGATCCTTTACAAGAGCTGCAAACACTCTTAAACACTGAGCAATCTCTCCAGCCCCCAATTTGTCTATGTTTCATTTGAAAGTGCAGTGGTGACAAATCGTAAGCTTATTATTGAAGAAAAATAACAAATGGACATAAAATGTTTTATTTTACTATTTAACGTGGCAAAATATGGTAGGTACAAACTACAAGGTGAAATGTCTTCAGCATCCTCAGTATGTTGTACAAACCCCACACATTTGAGAATTGCTGCGGTCACCAAGATGGCATAGCAGGTAATGAATGCTATTTATTGCCAAGAGTGATGACCTGAGTTCAGCCATGGAGACCCATGTGATGCAAGAAAAGAACCAACTTCTGCAGGTTGTCCTCTGACCTCGACATGTGTGTTGTGACATACAAACATCTGCACATCAGTGTACACACACACACTGCAAAGTATTTAAAGCTGTCATCTTTGCTTTGAGACAGTTCCCTCTCTAGCTCTTCCACTGTGCAATATGCATCTGTACTTGGCCAGCTAGCCAATGGCAAAATGCCATATGGCCACCTCTAGTTAGCTAAGGGAGGCTTCCCTACATTGTCAAGGATTAGAAAAAAAATAGGATAACTTGTTTGAAGTGTCACAGACAAAGTAAAATAAATAAGTTGTGGGCACTGGAGACATGGCTCATTAGTTAAGAGCACACATTCCTTTTGCAGAGGACCCAAATTTGATTCCTAGCACCCGCATCAGGCAGTTCACAACTGCCTGTAACTCCAGCTCTAGGTAATCTGATAGCCCTCTGACTGCATCCTGCATATTCCCTCCACACTCACAATAAGTAAAATAATAAAAGAAAATTGTTTGCAAAACGAGCAAGTTGTGATCTTAAGAAAAATGTCCTCCTTCCTTTCTAGCTTCAGTTTTCCTAGCAATAATAATAGTGTTTACTGGATAGGATTGTTCAGCCCACAGTAGCTCCATTTATCTAAAAAATCTTTTTCAGAGATTTGCTAACACTGTCTAAAAGTATTAGGGAATTTCTCTTGTGAGGCCATCTCAATAAATTATACTCCTTTTGCAGAAAGTGGTTACAGCACATTGGATTAACCTCGTTCCAAGCATTATACCTCCACATCACTTGAAATAATGGTGATAATAACAATTACAAAAATTTAATTAGATGAGTAATTGGAATAATATTGAGCCATGCATATTTTCTTCAGTAGAGTAGCTACTGTATTTACCCAATCTCAGACTGAGGTTTATGGTTTTTTTTTAAATTTATTTACTTACTTTTATTTTATGTTCATTGGTGTTTTGTCTGCAGGTATGTCTGTATCAGACATCAGATCTTGTGGACCAAAAATTACAGACAGCTGTGGGCTGTCATGTGGGTGCTAGAAATTGAACCTGGGTACTCTGGAAGAGCAGCCAGTGCTCTTAACTGCTAAGCCATCTCTCCAGCTCTTCAGATAGAGTTTTTAATGACAATGTTGGTACTCTTGTCAGCTGCACTGAGTTGGAATGAGTCTACCCAGAAAGCCACTAGCTTTCCAGCTCATTGGAAAGATTACTGAATGAGAATGAAGCCTTCAGCTCTGTAACTATTACTCGCCTGACATGGGTTTATTACTTGATGAAGTTTGAGGTGGAGAGAAGAGATTATCACATACTTAAAACAGCCACATAAAAGATTTCTACACATTTGCCTTTGCATTGTGGCTCAAATGGTTTAATGAGACTAAAGAAGTATGTTCAAGTCAAGTTATTCAAATGGACTATTCATCTATTGCAATTATGAGATGTTTATGACATAGTTAAGCTCCAATTTGTTGGGATGATTTGGTTTGAAGTGATTAACATCTTTACTTAGATCTAACCTTTAAAAATGATCTTTCATAGAATAATTATTTGTGTGATATGTTTTATAATCTAAAAATTGGAGGATATAATAAGGATAGTCTGTCACTGTCAGTTGCAAAAATCATCCAGTTAATGTGAAACACAAGACTGTCATAGCAGTTTTATTCACAGTTGGTTTGATACACACCCATAACGGCAGCTTTGTGTTTATGTCAAGATCCCCCAAAGCAAAAAGTTGATGTGCTAACTTTTGTCTTTGGTCAGTGTTCTAGCTTGCTGTGATAAAATACTAACCCCAAACCAACTTACACCCACATTATAATCCATCATTGAGGTAAGTCAGGCCAACAGTTGACAAGAATCTGGGTATCGATGGAAGAAGGCTGCTTGCTGGTTTACTTTTCATGGCTTGTTCAGCTTTTTTCTTATACAATTCAGGTTTGTCGGTCCAGGCTGGCGTCACTCCGGGTGAGTTTGGTTCTCTCAGATCAATCAGCAATCAAAAAAATGCCGCACAACCATGCCCAGAAGCCAATGTGATGGATGCAATCCCTCAGGTGAGATTCCTTCTTCCCAGGTGCCTCAAGTTGTGGCAATTTGACAAAAAAAAACTCACCTGTACAACTGACCACTTATCAGCTCAACACAAAAACTTTACTTTCAAACAATAAACTTACTTTTCTTATTTATCCCCCAGATTCCTTGTTAACATCACAATATAAATCTTTAAACATCTTGCAGCATTTTAAAAATTCATAGTCTTTTTAAAATGCCAAAGTATCTTAACTGTGGATTCCTGAGAAATAAAAAATAAGTTAATATTGTCTTATTCTCCAAAGGGAAGAACTAGCATATAAAAACAATCATAGTAATATTAAATCTAGCAGTTTAGCTCCAAAATCTTATATCTCAATGTCTGCCATCTGGGACTTACAATCTTCTGTGCTCCAAAGGACTTGGGCACTTCAGTTCTCTGAATCTACCATCTATAGCACACACCCCTTCTTAGTAGACTCAGGAGGGCTCTACTCACACCTACTGGTGTTCTTGAGGTTGTCTCATGGTCCTGGCTTATCTAATGTCCTGGGATCTCTACTGCAACTAAGGCTACACCTTCACCAATGGCCTCTCCCAGTACCAAGCCTCAGTTGCTTTCAATAAACCCTTTAAATCTTCACAGTCAGTGCCATGTGGGAGACCCTTAGACATTACCAAATTCAGCTGCCCCACTAAGATGCAGCCTTGGCACTGACCCTGAGGAAATACTTGTAGAAGATTTCACCTCAACCATGCTGTTTGTTCTCTTCTTAATTACAGGTGATTTCTCAGTTCTAGCTAACCAACATCAGTTGTCTTAGTAAAGTGAATGCCGGTCTATTGTTAAACCAAGTGGAGTCTTCAGCCCCAGCTGAGCAGAAACCACAAATCTGCAATTCAAAACACAAATCACAAATAGGCATAATAGAGTCACCCTCCCCCAACTTCACAAACCAGGCTTGCATTGTCTGTACCTCTTTCAAAGTTACTGTCATTGATAATCCCATAAAAGCTCATGAGCACTGAACATGGCCTCTAGCACAAAGCCCTAAAATCTTTCCACAATGCCCACCCCTAAAGACCCCTAAACCTCAACATGGTCAGGTCTATCACAGCAATATCCCACTCTTTGGTTTCAATTTCTAGCCTAGCTTTTTCTTTTTTTGATGTGTGTGTGTGTGTGTGTGTGTGTGTGTGTGTGTGTGTGTGTTTGATAAATTATTAAGAAAATCCAGCTTGGGGCAGGAAAGGGTTTATTTCATCTTAAAGTCATAGCCAATCCCAAAGGGTAGTCAGGGCAGACACAACCTTGAAGCAGGAGCCAAGTGAGAGACCACAGAGCAAAGTGACTTACTGACTTCTTCATGGCTACCTTAGCTTGCTTTCTTATAGAACTCAGGGCCTATTCAGAGTGGCCACATTAATCAGTAATCAAGAAAATGCTCCACAGACCACTCTGATGAAGACAATTCTTCAACTGAAGCTCTCTCCGTCTAGGTAACTCTACTTTATCTTAAGTTGACAAAAACTAACACAGAGAGTGGACTCATCTTATGTCACTGTAACTGGTTCTGTTATCACTTAGAATAAAAGTCCACTCATCAACAGGTCATCCTTAGTTAAATCCTGTACTGGTCAATTTCACTCTCTCTCTCAAAGAGACACTCATTGACTTGGATGGATTTGTTGTAAATTTCACTGAGGATTTTCAAGGCCCAGTTCTTTTATTTCATTTCTCTGGCTGTCTTCCCTTTAGACCTTCACTTTCTAGTGATTGGTCTGTTAAATAATTCTAATATTTATTCCTTCCAAACTAGAGTGACCTGATAATTGGCTTTGAATATAACAGGTTCTTTGTCTTATTTACTACAAGGCATGCAGTACCAATAAAAAGTACTGTGCACATTTGATTGTGTGATAGAATATCAAATTAGGCTAGCCCCTCATCCACAAAACAAACAAAATCTAAACAGTGCCACCATACATTAATGGTTCCTCTTGGATTTGCACAGTTAAGGTCTTGATTCAGCACTCACAGCCTACTCTTACCGACCATCTCACTATCCAGTCTCTGTCACATTCTCCACTCAATCCCATTTTCACAACTTCTATATTCTAGATTGATCTAGAAGCACCTCCTTGCTGAACATACTTCCTTGAAGTCTTGACCTTTGCCCTTCTTATTTCCTTTTTGTTCCCTAAAATCCTATTACTAAAATATTCACCTTTGAGTCTCAGCTTTGATAGCATTTCTGCTATACTATGTGGTATATATTTTTTTCTTTCAGCCTTTTAACCTTGTAATATACTGGTAGAACCCTTGAAGAGAATGTTGGAACACAAATCTTTTTTTTCCTTTCTGCTTTCTGACTGCTAATGTTGTATCCATGTTATGAGCCCCCAAAGACCACCAGGGAGCTGGATTCTGATGCAAACACACAAGGGTCAGTTTATTCTTTTGGACAGATTCAAATGAACCCAGGTCAAAATCCTTTGTTCCAACACAGCAGAGGGAATTTGGCCCTGAGCTCAGGGGTGAGAGGGTTTTTAAAGAAAAAGTTATGTAAGTGGGGCATTACAAGTCTTGACATTTTAGGAGTGGGTAAAGGGGTATGAAGTCCAGTAATTCTTGGAAACTATTGGCTAAGCCTTCTGTGTGAACCCAAGTTTGAATTGCCTAGCTGAGCTTTCAGTGCAAAACTAAGTTTTAAATCTATTGGCATTCGTAAGACTTTACCTAGATTTTCTCTAGACCTGGGCCATGCCCTCAGGCACCAAAAGGCCCTCCTCTGATACAAAGCTCTGCGATGGCAAATCTATGTCTTCACGTTAGGAGGTAAGCAGCATTCCCTTTTATGTGGTTTTGATGTCTTGTCCTTTCTTGGAACCCAAACCACACAAACAAGTCATTTGGACTAATATCTCTCCAAAGCATGAGCTAGACCCTTCCTCCTTCTTTGTTTCTTTAAATATTTGTTCACAGTGATGGAAAGTTATTACATATGCCTTCCGTGTATAGGAGATGTTCTTTCCATTAGGGAATGCATTCTACATTTTGTGTATCTTTGCTTGTGATAGGCCAGTCCAGAAAGGAGGCACCAGAGTTGCTCAGGTAGATGTTTTTCAGTAAAATGTCTCCCATCAATCTGCCCTAAAGCATCTTCACTAAATTTAGTTCTCATCAGGCTTTTGGAGACATGTTTTAATTAGACTCAGGCACCATGTTGTTTTTGATTCCCTGGGTGGTATGTCACAGAAATTCATTAGTACAATGCTTGGGATGAGTGAATCTGATTAGTAATTCTATATCCATGTCTTCTTGGGGTTATAGATAGCAGGGGTTCTCAGTACCAGGTGATTATCAGAGTCACCTGGGATTCACTCTAACTTCCTGTAGGTATTGATTTGGCTAAGTTATGAACACATAGAAAAGTGTATTTGCCAATGTCTGCTTTGGCGAGTCCAGGGCCAAGCTGTGCTGGGGACTAACATGTTGTACAGGTTGATATTAGGACAATTCTATATCTCTGTTTACCTTTTCCCACTAGGAAAATTCTTTCATATTTATTTATTTATTCATGCAAGATCTTACTACAAAGCCCAGGTCAGTTACATGATGCTTTCTAAAAATTATACTATCAATTTAAAATTAATCTTAAGCAGTGGGCAAAATGAAGTGTTTCACTATAGCACTTTGATATGGATGTATCATTTATCCACATTTGCCCCTATTACTCCCCATTGTCTTCCTCCCCCGCACCTGCTGGTTCAATCTCTCCCTCAGGTTTCTTCTTTTTCTTTTATGTTGTGTGTGTGTGTGTGTGTGTGTGTGTGTGTGTGTGTATGTATGTATATGTATATGTGTAGGTGTGTGTATATGCATGTGTATGTATGTATATGTATGTATATGTGTGTGTATGTTGTGTATATGTGTGTATGTGAGTGTATGTATATATGTATGTGTGTGTAGGTATGTGTATATGCATGGGTATGTATGTATGTGTGTGTATGTGTATGTGTATGTGTGTGTATGTGTATGTGTGTGTATGTGCATGTGTATATATATGCATGGATATGTATGTATTTGTATGTGTGTGTATGTGTGTATTTGTATGTATGTATGTGTGTATATATATGCATGGGTATGTATGTGTATGTGTGTATGTGTGTGTATGTATGTGTATGTATATGTGTGTGTGTATGTATGTGTATGTATGTATATATGTGTGTATGCATATGTGTACACATATGTAATGAATCTAGATTCTTCATGGGGAACATCTAATAAGTATCTTCCTCTTGTCATTCTCAGTTGGTCTCTCTTAGCAACAATGAAAGCAGTATATCTAAGATGCTATGAAAAGCATCACAGAACTGGATTTGATGTATATAGGGAGTCAAGTGCTCTTTGTTGGCCAGCCTGGGTGGTCATGGGGAACAGACCTAATTTTCACTGGTGTTCTTCAGTAAGGAAGACTGGTAACTCCAGTATTAGAAAAAATACAGGACAGTTTGCATGTGTGCTTGTTCAGGGCATGGGGGTGAGCGAAAACCGCAGAGGAAGATCTACAGTAGGAGTGCATGTGCTGAAGAGGCAGACTGCCACACAAGAGGAACACTGTACACATGGAACACAAGGATGAACACAGGAAAGGCAGGATGGAGGAGGGTGTGTGAACCGCTCAGAGCGGAGCCCTAAGGTGAACATTTGGGCTGGAAAGTGGAGGATGGACTAGCGATGGCTCTCTGCAGTCATCTGAGTGAGGCCTGGTGGTCTGCATCAGAACAGTGGCAGTGAGGATGAGAGGGTGGGAGTGTGCAGAGAATTGGATCTAAACAAATGTAGAGAGATTCAGGGATACATACAGCCCATGACTCCAGTGTGTACAGTCACATGAATGGGGTTGCTATTCTTAAAGGTGGGTGTAGTTGGAATTTTCTTTGGGCCACCAACAAGCTCCTAAATAAAGACACTGAGACTTATTAATTATAAATGTTTGGCCTTAGCTTAGGCTTAACCCACTAGCTCTTTTAACTCAATTTGATCTTTTTCTATTCTTCTATGTTTTGCCTTGGGACTTTTTTTTAAAAATCTTTTTTCTTTTTTTCCTTTTTCCTTTCTTTTTCTCCCTCCTTCCATCCTTCCCTCCACCCACCTTCCTTCCTTTGTTCTTTCTTTCTTTCCTTCTTCCTTTCTTTCTCCTCTTATGTCTGGCTGGCCGTGGCTTCTCCCTGGGTTTTTCTTTTCTTCCCTCTATGATCCTAAATTTCTCCTCTCAGTTACTCTCTCTGCCTGGACGTCCCAGCAATACCTCCTTCCTCACTGCTGGTCATTCGACTTTTTGTTAGACCAACTAGGTGCCTTAAGCAGACAAGGTAAAACAGCAGCATATGTTTACATAGATAAACAAATATTCTACAACAGACAGGGAACACAAAAATGGGAATATATTTGTCAAAGATGAGGGAATGGTCCTTTTGCATTATAACTTTTTGATTTTTTGAATGACCTTGAGGGTATTGGTGATTTACTTAATTTTCAGTTGAATAAAGGGGACAGACAAACTTTCAGAAAAGATTCAGACCAGACGAGCACATTTAAAAGTAGTAAGTTTAATAAAATTAATAATAATAATAATTAGTTTCTCACCCCTTACAATAGGTTTGCCATCAGAATGTACATGTTGTGAAAAGCACTGCTAAATATAAGCCCAATTGGGAAAGTAAACGATCCATATCAACACTGACATTATTGAACATACAGATTCTTAAAAGTCCATCATGACTAGCCATGTCATCTACAAATGTGATGGAATCAACAAAAGAGCCATCAAAAAATTAAAAAACGGGCTGTTGAGATGGGAGAAGGCTCCTTCAAGTACGTCTGGGTCTTGGGCAAACTGAAAGCTGACTGTGGGTATGGTTTAACTATTGATATCTCCCTATGGAAATTTGAGATCAGAAAATCCATGTGACTATCATTAATGCCCCAGGACACAGAGATTTTATAAAACATGATTATAGGACCAGCTCATGCTGATTGTGCTGCTTTGGTTGTTGCTGCTGACACTGGTGAACTTGAAGCTGGTATCTCCAAGATAGGCAGACCCACTAGTATGACTTTCTGGCTTACACACTGGATGTGAAAGAGCTAATTTGTTGGTGCCAACAAAATGGATTCCAAGCCACCAGATAGCCAGAAGAGATAGCAAGAAATTTTTAAGGAAGTCAGCACCCACATTAAGAAAATTGGCTACAACCCTGACACAGTTACATTTGTGCCAATTTCTGATTGGAAAGGTGATAGCATGATGAGCCAAAGGCTAATATATCATTGTTCAAAAGATGGAAAATCACCTGCAAAGATGTGAGTGCCTGTGGAACTGTGCTGCTGGAAGCTTTGTGGTATAGCCTGCTAATCACTCATTCAACCGACAGGCCTCTGTTACCACTGCTCTAGAATATCTATAAAACTGATGACATTGATATAGACCCTGTGAGCAGAATGGAGACTGGTGTTCTCAAATCTGGCATGATATTTATTTTTGCTCCAGTCAATGTCATAACAGAAGGAAAGTCTGTTGAAATGTGTCTTGAAGCTTTGAGTGAAGTTCTTCCTGGGGATAATGTAGGCTTTGATGTAAAAGTCTGTGTCTGTCAAAGATGTTAGT
This sequence comes from Sigmodon hispidus, assembly GCA_004025045.1. Taxonomy (NCBI): domain Eukaryota; kingdom Metazoa; phylum Chordata; class Mammalia; order Rodentia; family Cricetidae; genus Sigmodon; species Sigmodon hispidus. The sequence continues at coordinate 28,784 of PVIH01004636.1, forward strand.
CATGACAACATTGCTGGTTACAGTAAAAATGGCCCACCAATAGAAGCAGCTGCCTTCACTGTTCAGGTAATTATCCTGAACTGTCTAGGTCCAATTAATACTGGGTATGTTAGTGTACTGGATCATCACACAGCTCATAGTTTGCCAGGCTGATGAGCTCAAAAGAAAAGATTAAACACCATTCTGGTAAGAAGCTGGAAGATGGCTCTAAATTCTTATAATCAGGTGGTATGCCTGTCTATTATTGATATGGTCCCAGACAAGCCCATGTGTTGAGGGCTTTTTTGACTCTCCCCTACTGGGTCATTTTGCTGCTTATGACATGAGGCAGGCAGTTGCTGTGGGTGTCATAAAGCTGTGGCTAAGAAGGTGCTGGTGCTGGCAAAGTCACAAGGTCTGCCCAGCAAACTCAGAAGCAGTGCTAAATGAATATATTACCCCAAAATCTACATGCCCAGTCTTCATCATTGGTGGAAGAGCATCTCAGAACTGTTTGGCTCAACTGGCCATCCAAGTCCAATAGTAAAAGACTAGTTAATGCATCATAAAACCTTCAGGAGGAAAGGCAATTGTTTTGTGGACCGTGTGTGTGTGTGTGTGTGTGTGTGTGTGTGTGTGTGTGTGTGTGTGTATGTGTGTGTGAGAGAGAGAGAAAGAGAGAGAGAAAGAGAGAGAGAGTTTTAAGTTATTAGTTTCAAATCCAGTATTCTTTTAATTGAAATAACCTGACCAAAAATCTGTCACAGAATTTTGATACCCATTAAACAAGTTTAATGGAAAAAAACAAAGACAAAGAAGTGAGGGCTTAATACACAAGACACTGTCTTATGAAAGACATATTCATTATCTCTTTCCTCAAAGCTGTACTGTGTGGTAGACAACCTCACTTACGAATGTGAATGTTGGGGTTTAGTGGACTTAATGAATGGCTCAGCTAGATAGCTTGTTAGTAGCAAAATCTAGGATTGATCTTAGATGGTCTTATCTCACAGTCCATCTATCACCTAGAAGGTCATGGAAGGCATGGCAATACAGGGCGTCTCTAGAAATTTCTAGATAGTAAGGTGGTAAGAGGGTTAGGCATAAAGCCTGGAATCCCCTAACCCTCAATGGCAGCCAGAGGACAAAAGAACACAAAAAGAACATGAAAGTATATAGTGGTATAGATATAAATAGAATCATTTTTTTAAATAAAAGAACAAGTAAACAGCAGTAAACCTAATTCTTCTTAGATGGATATCTTTGTCAATTTAAACTGATGCAGAAAAATAATTTAAATTAGGTAATCTATGAGCACCAGAAATTCATTTATCACAATTCTGGGGCTAGAAAATCCAAGGTCAAGTACAAATTCATCATTTGAGAAGCTCTGTTCTATGTACATTATCTCATTATCCTCCTCTCTCCCTCCCTCCCCCGCTTCTGTCTTGCCTCCACCTCTGATGTCCTGGGATTAAAAGCATCCATCACCATCCCTGGTGGCTTCATGACATCTTGAGTTCTCCCACAGCAAAGGAAGAAACAGGCCACCTGGGGCCTCTTGTATAAGAGCCCAACCAAACTAACTATATTCATCAGGGCAGGGACCTCAGAACCTAATCTTTTTTTCCCAAAGACTACATCCCTTAATGCTATCACATTGGAGATTAAGTTCCAAGATACAAACTTTTCTTGTGTGTGTGTGTGTGTTTGTGGGTGGTGTATATGGGGGCAATGGCAGGCACAAACACCCAGATGTCAGTGGGGGTCGGTGAGAATTGATAAGTAGTTACTATGAGCTAGGTGATGATGATGTCATTGTGAGCACGGTGGATGTTTAATGGAATGATAGGAGTATAGGTCAGATTCCACCAGTTTGGGGGGTGTGATTGTGCAAGAAAGAAGAGACAGGAAAGAGAGGTTACTCCTTTGAGAGGTTTCTTCTCATGATGAGAACAGAGACACCCATGGAAGTTGGCTGGGACAGGAAGTCAAGGCGAGCTCTTACATTTTTTTAGGATGGATTATTTTAAATGATGAGTTTTATAAAGATAGAACCACATATTATTAATATTAACTGGCCAGTAAAAGGGAGATTGAAAATTGAGTAGAGAGGTCATATTGTCATAAGAGTCTTGGAAAAAGGGGAAGGGACATGATATACAAAGGAGACTCAGCTATACTTAGAATAAAGAGCTGTAGGGTTTTTTTTGGGGTGGGGTTGGAGTGTATGTGTGTGTGTGTGTGTGTGTGTGTGTGTGTGTGTGTGTGTGTTTCTCTTGTCATAGGAAGAAAGAAGAAAATGGCACGGAGCAAATTAAGTGCGAAAGCTCATTGAATTATTTTGGAAAATTGATGGAGCTCTTGTCTCATTTCACCCATTTTTTCCCCTATGAGGTGGGAGGTAAAACAATTTTCAAACTGTGAGGGGGAAGATGTTCAGGGTCTTCTGTCCTCTCTCATTTCTTCATATCAATCAGAGAAGGTGGTATTACAGAGGTATAAAATATCCCTTCCAGGGCATGGGATAAAAGGCATGACTAAATGCAGTGTCTGCAGATGTTATGAGGTCCAAGATGTCAATGGTGGTTAATCAGCATCCCACATCTGTGCTATATGAGTTTGCATGCCCAGATCAATGCTCGGACTGTAGGAAAGGCAAGTGGTAAAGTTGAATAGGGATTCCAGCATGATCGATCACACCACACTCATTACTTCCATTATTTTAAACAGAATCCCAGTTGTGATTATCAACATCTCTCTTTATATTAGAAATGTCCCTTCAGAATGGTGGTTTATCAGAGAGAATGGTTCTGGTCAAGCTAAGTCAACCCCTTACCAATGACTGCTACAAGCACAAGTATGTGATGTAATTTCACGTAATGAGAGAGATTCCTTAGATGTGGACATCTTCTCTTGCTTCTAAATGACACTGAAGTGATAAATACTTGATTTCTATCTAAGAATGAGGTCCCACTTGCTAGTGATGTTTATGAACTAGCTTAAAGTGAAGGAGATATATGAGGATATCATTATGAGAAAGACAGTCTTTGGCTATTAATAATATAATTGTACAAAGCCTTCTTATTATATGAGATAACCACATTTCCTTACTGTTTATTGAGCAACACATAGAAAAAAAATGTAACACAAAAGCCATTGGGGATGTTAACTAAGTCCTGTTTGGGGTGGTAGACTTTACAATGGAAGGCGGAAAGGAAAGGCAATGGCAAAGTATGATAATAGGAGATGGCTTATACATCAGAAACTAATGCCCTTGGCTTGGAAGACCAAAGAAGCCAAGAAACAATGCCTTTGGAACAACAGAGCAATAAAAATGGGGATGTGAGAGAGGACAGAAGTGGACCCATTCAGATAATCTCAGAGTTTCCTCGTGTTTCCATTTGAGGGGCCAATTGACTATCTCAGCAAAGAACTTATTACAGGATCCTGTCAGCGGACCAAGAGGCTGGAGACCTATTGACTCCAGGTGTCATACTAATAAGGAAGAAGAATGGCATGTTCCTGGGAACTTTTGTGAGGAGATTCGCTTCACTGGGGAGCTGGAAATTGCATTTTTCTCCTACCTAAACTTCATATCAATCAGAGAAGGTGGTTTTCCACATAGAACAGCCTAAGCTTTGTTCTCAGACAGTGCAACACAGGGTGGTTTCTGTGAAACAGACCATTTTATTTGGTGCATTTACTTTTAATGAAAAAATTTGTGCTATGACATCCATAGTCTAACTGCCTGACTGCTCTTGCCTTTCCCATTCTTTTCATTGATGCCATTTTTATAACAGGTTATTCTTTCATAAGCAATATCGAATGTTTTATTCATACTTTATGTGGAATGAATGATGAATATTGGACAGGGAGGAAGGTTGTACTGTATTTTTGAGTGAGCCCTTGGATCATTCATTCTGACACACATCAAACGCAGCAATCTTCCTGTTTTTAGAAAGCTCCTTCTAATTGGCATGTTCTATACCCCACTTCTTAGGGAATTTTTTGAATTGTAAGACTGATAAATAGGACAAGTAATTTGCATAGACAAAAATTAGTCAGTACACTTTTATGGATATCTTGGCATTTCCCCAGATTAATGTTGCAAAGGCATTTTAAATTGCCTTTTTTAAAAAAAAAACCTCTTGGATAATTTGCACCTTGATTGTCTCTAGATCTCTATCTGTGGTATGTAGTGTGCTCAATTCTTTTGCCCATCTCCTTGCTCAGCAACTCATTGATCTGGCAATCCAGAAGCACACATGGTATTTGGCCTCAGTTCCTCCAGGTGAAGATCTTAGAGTCATCTTCTCTAGGGTGGGAAACCTTAGCAAGTGCGCTTATGGAGACAGGAATGCCTGAGCTCTAAAGACAGCACAACCCAAAACCAAATACAAAGCAGTATGATGAATACTTGGGTTTAGAATGATAGTTTGGTGCTTTTTTCTTCTTTTCAGAACCAACTTAATGTGTTCTAAGTACAGTCTTTTCTATCCCAAAGCAGATGTTTTTTTACTTTTAAAAGGCCCAATTTTACTTCTAAGGTATAGAAGTCAGAGTAGGTAAAGGTATGCTGCAGTAACAACTAACTCCAGAAATCACACAATTATGTCACAGCTAGTTGTTACTGTGCAGTGTTTTCCTGCTAATCATAGCCACCCAAGAACCTGAATGATAAAAACTCTATTACACATTGCTATGATCACCCAGCTGGCGAGGGAAATGAAAAAAATTATAGACTAGCTCTTTTCACTGGCCAGATACATACTCTTAGCCATCCCCAAAATTAAAAAAACAGACAGGAAAGTGCAAGCCCTTATGTATTCAAAAGGCAGCAAGTTTGAAAAGTGAACCTAGCAGAATGAATAACTTTTTCAGAAATAACACAAATTAACCACTGCAGAAAATTTGAGAAAGTAGAGAGAGAAAAACCAATTGCTTTAGTCTTCTTGGGATTCCACAATAAAAATTCATATTCTAGATAGCTTAAGTATTATGAATTTATTTTTACATAATTCTGGAGGTTAGGAAGTGCAAGTTCAGTTCTACACAATTCCTAGCTTGTGAATGGCTATTCAATCATTTTTCTTACCTGACCTTTTACTGGTGAATGTTCATAGAGAAAGAAAGCTGTCTGTATGTATTCATATCCCTATGTATGTATTCTGACACTAGCCATATCAGAATTGGATCTCCACACTTATAAATACATTAAGATTCCATTTCCTCTTTAGGATCCTATATCAGTTACTTTCCCTTCACTATGACAAAAATCTCTGTCAAAAGCCATTTACAGAAGGAGTTCATTTTGGCTTCTAATTTCCCAGGACACCATCCATCATGGTGGGGAAGCTGTGGTGATGTGAGCAGTAGAGTGTGAATGTTAGCAGCATAGAGATGAGACCTTGGAAAGAACAACTGGTGGACAGAGATGCTGAGGGCTTTTACCTAGTGACCCATGTCTGCCTGTGTCCCACAGTCTTCTAAACCACTGTAACTACCTGGGGACAAAGTTAAAATACAAGAACCCTTAAAGGACATTTCAACCCATAACCAGCCCTGTCTCCAAACACAGCTATATTGAGAGTTAGAGCATCTAATCTATGTATTTTGAGGGATGCAAACATATAATCTGTTAGGATTTTGTTTGAATTTAGTATGGGACGAATTTACCTTGTTATCTGGCAGTGAATTTCTATGGATGCAGGGGCCTCATGAGGAACTCGGTGGAAGGCAGCAGCAGATAGCAGGAGACACTTAAAAGCCGTTTCTATGTAGAAAATAACTTTATTGTCAGGGGCATAGATATGATTAACAGAGAAGGTTGTGATAACAGAGAAGTATGATAGCAGAGATGGAGGAAGGGAAGAGAGAGGAGCTCCCAAGAGAAACTAAGGTGAGGAGAGAGAGAGAGAGAGAGAGAGAGAGAGAGAGAGAGAGAGAGAGAGAGAGAGAGAGAGAGATATTCAGAGATGGAAATTCTGCTTTAAATGTGGTTTGATATCAGAACTCAGAGAACGGAGTGGCTTCAGAGACTAACACAGTCCACAACATAAATATCATTTCAGTAGCCTGGAGGGTTAAATAACTGTAGAAATTATTGTCACAACAAATAGTTGGGTAATATGGTTCACTTCTAATACTTATTTGAGCTTGAAAGAATGTAAAGGAATTCAAAACCAGAGGGGAAAATTGCCAAAAAACTGTTTTCTTAGGGACTTCATAAATCCTGATATAGATCCTGGGGAATAGGACTAGACATTTCCTGCCACTGGGAAGCAGAGGAAAAGCCTTATGGATAGACCTGTGACATGGCCCACTGTAACAAGAGAACAGAAAATCTTAGCCCAGTGGATTAGGAAAGGATAAGGAAATGCAATGTTCATTTGAGAGAAACAGATTCCTATGAAAAGCTGTGACTCTAATTCTGCCTTCCGGACTGGTGTATGCAGTTATACAGGGCAGGAGTCTAAGCAGAGGAATCAACACAAAAACTTGTCTAAGTCATTAGCGTTCCTGGATCATCATCAGAATGAGATACAAGTTACTCCTTAAGGAACTGGCATAATTCCATAGGAAACAGCTTGGCATCACATAATCTAAGACAGAAATACCCTAACAGGTTAGCAAATTGCCTGTGGGGGTTTTTCCACACAGATTGCATATCCACATCTGTATATCTAGACATGCATGCAATCACTACCCTAATAGTTTTACTTGTGCAAAGCAACATTTTCTGCAGGGGAGATGTGCTAGCACCTGATATACAAGATGAAAGTGAATGATTTGAAGCAAAAGAGAATTTTAGGGAATGATATCCCATGAAAATGTAGCTCAATAAGAAACAATCCAAGGGTAGCCAAGGAGACATAGTGAGACCCTTTCTCAAAAGCAAGCAAGCAAACAAACAAACAATAAACCTCAAATGATATAGTGTATCATAACAAGAATTAACCATTCCATTGATTGATTTATGCAGGTGTTTCTCTTAGCAAAGAGGTTTCCAGATCTACTCATCCCTTCATATCAATGCTTCACAATTATCTCCTTTATTATTTATTTTTTCAGAATAAATAATAGGTTATTTTTTTTTTCAGAGCATTCTGTGGGGAATTTTCAAAGGGATGATACATCTACATGTTGCTCGGAAGAATTCAATGTCAATATGTCTTACAGGATCAGCAGCAAAGATACTAACGAGTTTCCTGGAAAGGAGGTGTAGTTCCTTTTTAGAATTTTGAATAGTTACTCCTGAAGGTCTTCTAACCCTATATCACAGTGTATAACCTTTCTTTGGATAGGTAGATAACTTTCTGCCTCCAGAAATAGATGGCTTTTTTTTTTTGGAACAATTTGGAGAAAACTAGCCACTTCCCTCTCTTTCTGGTAGTATCTATCTAGCTGAGGGCTCTTCCAAAAGGAAAAGTGGGCAAGAAAAGGTAAGATATAAGTTTTTTTGTTTGTTAATTTGTTTTTTTTTAATGATAAAATTCTCTTCAAGAATCCCACAGAGCTTCTTTAGTATTGAACCCAGGCTTGTAGGCCCATAGAACTGACTCTTTTATTCAGTTATAAAGTAAAAAATTAGAACAGCAAGTTCTGACTATTGGTTGGATACTGAGCTTGTGGAAGATAATTCTATCCTGTATCTGTATTTCTTATTCTCTACCCCTCTCTTAACATGTAGGAGAGTTGGTCTCATCCCTTTTTTGGAAGCTAGGCAGCACCATATTACCAGCCAATGAGCTGTCATAGGAGCAGGTATGTAATCATTCTGATTTAGCAGCAAAGACATCCTAGTCTACCTTCTAAGGAGTTCAACTCCAGGTCAAAAATCCTATGTGTGTCCAATTGCTCAGAATCATTGACAGACATAAATACAAAGGCCACATGGCAGTAGAAAAAGCTGGCCTCCTCAGCCCAGTGTTGGTACACACAGTGTTTTCATTCTTTGGAGGAAGTTGTAGTTAAGGACCAGGGATCCCTTTTACTTCCAGTGCTGCTGGGCTTCTGTCTTGCCCATCTGCTTTCTTAGTCTAAGTAGCTCCATTGAAAGCATCCAAAAGGGAGTAGGGTATTGAAGACCTTTTTCTTCATTCTGAATCAATACTTTCTTACTCTTAGACGTCTCCACCTCCTTCTTCTAGTTTCCAGATCTAAACAATGGCAGAAGCCTTTGTAGGATCCTTTCCCACAGTCCTGCCCCGCCAACTGTGATGCATGTCACCTGATCCTTACCTGAAACTCATCCCTGTCAAAAAAATTAAATAAAGGAACACTGTGGGAACCAACATTTTCTGTTTAAGATCTTGTTTCTATTACTCTGGTGAGGAAGCAAAGAACTGGTTGCTTCTTTCAGTTTGGTTTCTTGTCTTACTGGACACATTCCACACAGACAGCATCATTAATACTCTACTTTTGTGATGATCCCTGTTGTCCCAAACTGGGTGTATGTGCCATAAGACTGAAACACCATCTTGTGGGAAACAGTAACCACAGTGATATTCTCAGATCCAAAGCAGGATCTCACTTTTACTATAGTGTTACCAAAGCTTAACATAAGAGAAGTGCACATCAAACCAGAAGGAATTACATCTACCATTTAGTTACTAAATTTAGGTCGAAGGTGGCAAAAATTTAAAAAGACAAATGTTACAGTGATATTTCTCCAAGGCAAGTCATAAAGGACCCCTTGTTTAATAGGGCTCAGTGGATGCTCAGCTCTCTCAGGAGTTTCCAATTATATTTGTGACTCTTTACAAAGAACAATAGGAAGGAGGGACATGACAAGAAGATGAGAGTGTTGGTTAAGACAATGTTGACGCCTTTGGAAAAGAAAGTAAAATTCCAAGAGTGAATAATATGCAGACTCAATCAAGACACCAGGTTCATTTTTGTAACTCTACCAGGTTGGCCATCCAGCTTGGTGTAGCTGGTAAGACAGAAGACAGGAAATGACAGTTTTAGTTATAGCTTCAAGGTCAATGGCACCAGATAGGGTTTATAATTTGCGTCTTTAAAATTTAACAATCCTGGGGAAACAAAATCTATCAGAGTCTTGACAAAGCCATTCCCAGCTGGGTTAATTGTCTTACAAGACATAAACAAGTTTGAGTGATGGAAGGGGTAGACTGTAGAGAGTATGGAGATCTTCAACTCTCAGGAGCTAATACATCTATTAGGGAATAGGGCTGACAGGTCCATTCCTCAACTGCAGGGGATGTCAGCTGTTTACTGCTCATGGTCGCATCTCTCACTGGAATAGTCTCAGGGATAGAGATCTGTCTTTACTAACATTATGTATTTTCCCAGTGGATGCTCCAGAGCCAATGACAAGAAAAGATAAAGATACAAAGTCCCCAGTCCTTGTCTCAAGTCATGATAACTCTGAGAGTCACCCCTGCTTGAGAGGCCCATGGCATAGAATCAGGCCACCATTGCGGATCAGCTTCTCCATCTGCCACACCTTGTCTTCTTTGTTTCTACACATGTCTATCTCTGGTGACTATTTCCTGACAAACCTTCTGCACATATTTTTCCATGCTAATGTTTGGTCCCAAGAAATTCAACCTCTTCTTTTGGCCTTCCAAAATCTTTCTGCTTAGATTTAGGAAAGGGAGTAGGCAGATAAGGTGAGTGTCCAGTATGTGCTCTGTATTTTAAGTCACTGTTTTGTGGGATGGAAGAGGAGCATAAGGAAAGTATGTGAAATTGCCAGAACTCTTCCATAACTTCCAGCTATTTTTTTTTATAAGTTGGATAAAAGAAACCCAGACAAGTAATATTGGACACTGTAGCAAAAATAGCTTGAGTGCTTTTTGTATACCTCTCTGGTTTTGTTCAATGTTCCAGTGAATCTGCTGGTGCAGAGGACATGGAGAGGTGGGCTCCATTGAGCCCATCTATGTTAAGGGAACTTACATCATCAGCTCCTTTAGGTCCTCTGTCTTTCCTTCATTCTGCTCTATACCCAGACTACCACCCATTGTGGTACCGTTGCCATTACTATTATATGATAGTGTTGTTAGTAGTGAAGTACCTTTCTCCCTAGTAGGAGTAATCTTAATTTTATTTTCTCTGATGGGAGAGGTCCTTCTGGAAGAAAATGTATTGGTACAAAGTCCTGGGCCCTTTACTGATGCTAATGCAGACAGAGTGAGTGACCCAGGCTTTCAAGTATAGTCTTTTAATTGAGGCCCTTTGTAAGATGACCTCTCCAGGGCACAAACTTGACTGTTGACTCAATTATTTCTTATCCATGTATTTCTGAGTACATGTAGATAAGATACAAACCCTAATTTCTACTTTAGTTTTAACTTAGTAAAATTGTTCAAATGATTTTTTTCCCATATACTTCAGTATTTTGTCTCATGTAATCATTTCTTTTTCATAGAACAGTCCTGTCACTGTGGAAGGCAGACATAAAAAGTTGAGGGAGCTGTGTAATCACTTGAAAGTCTTGAAATTTTTCTTTATAGGAGTCTATAATAACATATTTAAGCTGTCAGCTTTCTTTAAAGTAGTATGTGTGACATAAAGCTTGCTTTAAATAGCAGATTAGTCATGGTCCTCTAAAATCAATATTAAGTATTATATTTATAGCTTGAAACATCTTGTCTATCTTAAACACATTAAGTAAATAAATAATTGCAAGTGTTTTGAATTATCTGACTTGGGATATAAAATAAAAAACAAATCAGAAATAGTTGGCCAAGACCTTCATTTTGAACAAGGGGAAATATTTTATTTTCTTAAGTGGAGGAACTTGGTGAGCTTTCTTCAACAGAAGCACAACTTGGTAAGAATCTTTTCTTGCTGACCATTGTGCTGGCTTTTCCTTTTTAAAGGCCATCATGACCTTCTCTGATCACATGCAGATCCCGTTCATTTTTCAGACAGAAAGCATTAACTTTTCCCCATGTCAGCTTCCACTCTTTGGCATTCAGGGAGGTTTTTTTGTTTTTGTTTTTATTTTGAGAGTTGCCCCTGAAGCTTTGAGAAAGGAGATTGAAACCTGTGAAGAAGACAGACGTTATCCCCATCAAGGGGAGTTTGACTCTGTTAATATGTTGTAAATTGCAAAATGGTAGTAATAAAAAGCTTGATTTGAGCTTCAAATTCATTTCAGTTCTTAAAGTCAAACAAACAAAACTATAAAAATAAGATTTCCCCCTCAAACTGTGTTAAATATACAACTTATGTGAAGAGGAAAGAATATTGATCAAAGAAAGTTAAATAGACTTTTTAAGGGGTACACTTTTTAAAAATAAAAACAAACTTAAAAAATACCTAACTCTGAGTGCCTTCTTTTACAACTACAAATTCGTTGGTTCATTGACTCCCTTTTAGTACATTCATTCTCATTTTATTATAGGGTTTTATCCTTATTTGGGCCTCTTTGGTGGCATTTTCACTGACCCATTTTTGAGCCATGGCATAGGAACTAAAAGCTACTGGCCCCTCACATAATCCTCTGAACCATTTTGTTAGACCACTGCTGACATGTAAGCACTGGGGATGTGAATGTCCTAGGTCAGAACACAAAACAAATCCTCCTAAACACAAACACCATGACTAGACGGTGGCTCTACACACGGTCTCTTGTGTGAGAACCAGGGGCAATTGAGTTTGAAGCTCCTATTACTCAGCATGGGATTAGCTTTCCCTGGCATATATTAAAATGTAAAATTGGTAGGAGATTAAAAAAAAGAAAGATCTTGCTAACATAACTGATTCTGTTGGGGCATATGGAGGAATCAGGTACAAGAGAAAGGAAACCCAAAGAGATCAATCTCCTTAACAGACCTCTTTATAACACGTGTTTCTAAAGGAAGACAATTGTTTTTCACCTTGAAGTTTTCATACCTACAAATATAGCCATGATCATAAATTCAAGTGCTGGTGCCAAGCTAGATGCTCTTTCTGGTCACTGAAGAAGTGCTCTGTGGTGTTTACATGTACAGATGCTTGAACAAGATTGCCTGGTTTAAATATGGCCCTATCACATGCCGTGTGTGGAAGCGTCCTGATCATAGAGGACTGAAAGCCACATTGGTTCTGCATGCTTTTTGGAAGGACTGACAGAATAACAGATACCAAGACTTTAGAAGAGCTTTTGCAACTCAGTACTGCTAACATCTGGTTATTTCTATCAGCTTGTTAATTCATCAAACCTACATAAAACTTTATTTTCTAGGGATGGTGGTAGATCTTGATTATCCAGCTGTAAACAAAAACTATGAAGACTTTCCAAGAAGGTAAGAATGTAGTTTAAAAGAGTTTTCTGAGCCTAAATTAATTTTTGAGACCCTAAAGATGATGGACCTACTCGGGGCTGATCTTCATTATACAGCAGGAAGTTTGTGTCAGTTACCACTTTGCCTCACTATAATAGTTTTAGCATTCCTCACCTATACTTCTGAATACAATTCTTTATTCTCTTGTAGGGATTAGTCTGTCTCTATCACATAAAGAGACTGAACTGTGTTGAGTCTAAAATTGTAACATTTTCTTTACTCACTTTGATCCAGTTCAGGACTGTTTGAAAGGCCTCATAGGAAAGTCCATCTGAGACATGCAGTTTCACACCCTCACTGTTTAGTAAAGCAAATGGGTCCAAACCACTGATATGTTCAGTATTGCACAGTTGGCTTTGGAGGATGAGCTGAAAGAAGCCTCAGATGGGAAACGGGGCCCATGACTATCCCTCAGGACTCTTCCCACTACATTCCTGCCTCCATGATGACTCAAATAGGGTCATGCTTCATCTATAGTCTTTTCCATAAAAGGAAAATTTATTTTCTTGGGCATCATATGGGAAAAGAAAAATGCCAATGAGGTCATATCACATGTTATCTTTTTGTCTGTTTTTGTTATTCTATCCATGCCAGAAGTGAGATATTCTCCCTTTAAAGCTGTGCAGTGCCAGAAACAGAACCTGGCCTTGTGATATGGAACTAAGGGCAAGGACCAGCATTTAACATGGGGAAGGGAACCATCTCTTTTCCTACCCTGTGTCATTTCTATACAAATATTATTATAAAGGAGACAACAAAATTTGAAAACATGTTTATTTTGATAATGATATAATTTTCTTTGTTGATAAGACACTTGAAGTTTATGTTTTAAAGATAACATTAGATAACTCAGTTCACATATTGACTTTATAAAACTATTGAGTCTAGAGATATGGCCTTATTTCACATGTACATCAAGCTCTTCTTGAAACTTTTGGAATGTTCCATCAGATGCATGAACATGTTCTCTCTTGGGAAGTCTCTGTTGGCTTAGCACTAATGTCTACATAACCAACTTTGGCTGATTTCCTGAACTTTAGTTTCATCCAAATCTTTCATGGGAGAGTAGTGCTCTGAATGTAGGCATTATTAAATTATACTCCCCCCCTTTTTTTTTTTAAAAAAGAAAGCTTTTATATATACTGTATCTTGATCATATTCTTTTTCTTTCCCTAATTCCTTCCAAATCCAAACTCCCTTCCCACCCAGCTTTATTACCTCTCTCTCTCTCTTTCTCTCTAAAATAAAATTAAAAGTATCAAAAACCAAAAAAACAAAGGGTAAAACAAATAAGATAATAATATCAAAACAAAAAGTGCACAAACCCCAAACAACAAAACATAGAGTTCATTTTGTGTTGTCCTGGGGCATAGACCTGCCCTGGGGTGTGGTTACTAGAGCCAGTGATACTCCACTGGAGAAAATGGGTTTTCTTCCTCCCAATAGGTATTATTTGTGAATCACTTTTTCATTAGGAGTGAGACTGTGTGTGTCCCTTTTCAGTGCTGGAATTTTGTCTAGTCCTGTGTCACTGGTATCTCAAGGACTTTTATCATGAAAAGATAGTGGAGTTTGTGAAATTCCTTTTCTGAATATAATGAGATGATAATGTCATCTTGGTCCTTTACTCTGTTTTATTTAACAGATTACATTTATTAATTTATGTATGTTGTAACATCCTTGCATTTCTCAGATGAAGCCAACTGGATCATACTGTGTAATCTTTTTGATGTGTTCTTAGGTTTGGTTTGCAGGTATTTATTGAGAATTTTTACATATATAGTCATGAGGGATATGACTCTATAATTTTCTTTTATTAAAATCGGGTCCTTATGTGGTTTGGGCAATAGTGTAATAGTGATTTTGTAAAATAGAATTAGGCAATGTTTCCTCAGTTTCTATTTTGTAGAATAATTTGAGGAATATTGGCATTGATTCTTCTTTGGTGATCTGGTAGAATTCTGCACTGTGCTATTTTAGCTGGGGGATTTTAAACTGCTGTTTCTATTTCACTGGGGGTTATTGGCCAGGTTAACTTGTTTATTTCCTTTTGAATTAGCTCTGGTAGGCCATATATATCAAGGGATTAGCCTATTTGTTTTATGTGTTCCATTTTGTCAGAATACGTATTTTTAAGGCTGTGTCTTTATGCTCTCTGTATTTCCTCAGAGACTGTTACAATGACTGTTTTTATCTGTAATTTTATTAATTTGAATTTTCTCGTTATGTCTCTTAGTTAATTTGGCTAAATGTTTGTCAATCTTGTTGATTTTTCTCAAAGAATTAACTCTTTTCATTGTTAACATTGTTTTTATGTCATTGATTTCAGTACTATGTTTGATCATTTCTTCCTCTCTACTGTTTCGTTTGTGATTTTTTCTTGTTTTCCTAGAGCATTCAAGCGTATTGTTAGGTTCTTAAGATGAGATCTCCATATAGGTACTTATTCTCAGGAACTGACTTTTTAGAACTGCCTTTATTGTGCCCCTTAGATTTGCTTTCATTTTCATTCAGTTCTCAAAAGTTTTAAGTTTACTTTTTGATTTCTGTCTTGATCCAGTTTTCAGTTAAGCAGTGAGTAGTTCAGCTTTCATGAGTTTGTATACTTCATGTCATTTCTACTGTTGATATCTAGCTTTAATTCGTGATGGCCAGATCAGATGCAGGATGTTATTTCAATTCCCCTATATCTGTTGATAACTTGCTTTGCGTTCTAATGTAGTCAATTTTTTTTTAAATTTATTTGGATACAGGGAATAAAGTATATCCTTTAGTGTTTGGGTGCAATGTTCACTGATGTCTGATAGGTCCATTTGACTTATGATGTTATTTCGCGTCAGCATTTCTCTGCTTAGTTTTTGTCTGTATAATGCCCATTGGTGAGAGTAGTGTATAGATGTTTCCCACTATCACTACGTTAGGATCAATATGTGTGTCTTCTGTGGTGGTAGTTCTTTTATGAAATTGGTTATTCATATGTTTAGTGCACAAATGATTAGAATTATAATATCTTCTTAGATCCATTCTTTAATGACTATGCTGTGCCCTTTCATATATCTTCCAATTAGTTGCTTTAAATCTATTTTGTCTGATATTAATATAGATAAGCCTGCCTGCTTCTTGGTTCCATTTGTTTAGTACTCTAACATAATGTCTGTCCTTGGTGGTGAGTTGTATTTCTTAGATTCAGCAGAAGGACGAATCCTGTTTTTAACCCAATATTTTAATACTAAAATTATTTACTTAATAGGTTTTTAAAATTTTTAAATTTATTCTTCTCCCATATAATACATCCTGACCACGGTTCCCTCCTCCCCTTTATGCCTCCTAGTTCCCTCTTTCCCTCCCATATCCTCAATCCACACCTCCATTTCCTTTCAGAGAAGAGCAGACCTCTCACAGCTATGAACTGAACAGGGCATAACAAAGATACAGAAAGACTGGCACAAACCCTAATCTCATGGCTGGGTGAAGCAACCCAGTAGGAGGAAAAGAGTCCCAGGACTAGGCAAAAGGGTCAGGGACATCCTCATGCTCACTCTTAAAAGTTTCACAAAACACCAAACTAACAATCATAACATAAATGCAGACAACCTAGTTTATATCCTTGCAGGCTCCATGATTGGTGCTTCAGTCTCGGTGAGCCCTATGAGCCCTGCTTAGTTGATTCTGTGGGCCTGAGTCCTACAGTTCTTCCTACCATCTTCATGGGTTCTTAGGGCTCCAAGGGAGGAATTCAATGGTGATCTCCAACATGGGCTCTCTCTTCACCTAGTGTGTGGCTGTGGGTCTCTGCATTTGCTCCCATCAACTGCTGGAGGAAGCTTCTCTGATGACATTAATCTAATCTGTTAGTCTTTCTATTGGGTGTAATTGAGATCATTAATATTGAGAATTATTGGTTCCTGATTGTTGTGGTGTTATTTTTTTCCTCTAATGGTTAAGAAAAAAATCAAGGGCTCTATCAGCTCACACCCTCTTACTTATGGAGTCTGGGATTTCTTTTGCAAGGCTGTTCATTAGTGAGCTAAAACAGAAGAACTGAGGCCAGCAGTCTTCTCACAAGCCCTGACTTAGTGAGGCTTCATTTGGTTTGAAGGTATTAACAGATTCAGTACTAAAAATATATTTGACAACATTTTTAATAATGTTTAGAAACAATTTTTTCACTCTGAGGAAAGTTTTCCAAAACTCATGCTTGCTCCTTATGGATGGTGTTCCTTTCCCAATGAACATATTTTTGTTGTTGTTGTTCTTTATTATTAGAGGGAGATCAGAGGGCAACTCTACATGGGTTTTAGGAGTTACAAGACACCTTTACCCACTCACTGGCTCCCAAATGCACTTTTATATCAAATTTTGAAATTTTGATTCATTGTAAAATCTAACATTTAAGCTAATGTACACTTCTGTTTACTGGTGTTTCTTTTTTTCTGTCACTGCCAAAAATCTTCATTTTATTTTAGTTTTGAAACAGAGAAAGGCACTTGAGAAATAGGCAGAAAGTATTTATTAGCAATGCTATTTTGTTACAGTATTATGGTCAAAGTAAATATACTTTAGTAGGTACAGTAATTTTAAAACTCATCTAGTAAGACATACTTTTTATTTATTCAACATACTGGTTTGAACTGCTTTTATGAAGTACACAGAAGTAAATGAGTGTGTTTGTAATTAGCTTTTCATATTAGACTTTAAAGCTGTACTTGTGTTTAAAGAGCTATGCATTTTAAGTTGAAAATATGTCAAGTAAAATGTAAGCTGATAAGTGATTTTTGATCTTGACAAATTATTCAAATGTGGAGTTGATTCTTTGAACTAAATCATCTAGTTTTAGTTTTCATTGATTCCTTGAATTGGCACTCTCAACATTCATTTTTTTAACATTCTACTATATGTGGAAGTCAGGGAGAGAGATATACTGACTCCCTTGCAGCTAAAGCAGTGTGTATTAGATTAGTCAATTGATGATGATTCATGGTCTCTGAAAGACAAGAGGACACTGGTTTTGTCTCTCATCAAAGAGTAGATGGATAATTAGGTTCCAATAGAAATGAATTTTCAACAGTGGCTAGATTTCACATGCCATTCTTGTCATTGTGACTAGAGTAATCACATTGTGACCACACTGGTTTTGTGGCTTGAAGTAGTTTTGAAAATGATTATAGTGGAGATGGCTGTGTTAACTGTTCAATTCTGTATTGCCTTTGCAGTGGAGAAAAGCTCCGCCAAACCTTAAATCAATTTTGTGATCATCCAGTCTTGTTTTCTACCCAAGAAGTGACCTGTTTACTGATTGACAAATAAAAAAATCATATGTTCAACACAAGTACAATTCAGTGCTTTGTCCTTTATTCATTGCTCTTATTCCATGAGCTTTCATGGACTCGACTTCCCCAACCATTTAAAATACCTCAAAGCATGGATAAAGCTGCTGCTTATGGAATTAACTGGATATTCCAATCTACCTGTTTGGACTGATAAGACCCATACCCTTAACCTGCAATTTTACTCCGTTTGCACAAACATACTCTGTGCTTTATTCCTTATTGGTGTTATTCAAAAGTTGATGATGAAGTGGTGAGAGATAATATCTTTTGGCTTCATAAATCATAGCAGGACATGGTGAGTGAATACTGCAACTAACTGAGAATGAAAATAGGTGATGGAAAAACCCTAAGGAGACTCTGATGCAGGTGGTTTATATAGCGCTTAACACACATCAAAGAAGTTCCCAAGCAATGAATTAGCTCCATGTGATCACCAGACAGCCGAGTGGATATATAACAAGAAAATCTTAACAAGCATCTTCCACACTGAGATCTGTAGTTGAGAAATAGCATAGAGCTGGGACCTTTGCTGGAAGTAAAGGATTTTTTTTTCTCCTGAGACAGCTCTGGCTGTCTTGGAACTCACTTTGTGTACTAGGCTGGTCTTGAACTCACAGAGATCGACCAGCCTCTGCTTCCCTGAGTGCTGGAATTAAAGATGCACACTATCATACTTAGCAAGGATTTTTTAAAAAGAAAATTATAACATTTTTCTGGTATGTATTCAAAATATTGTTCCCATAGAGCCCTTGGTACAAGTTTGTCATAATAGTTTTTGAGAAATCAGTTAATAGTATTTTAAAAAATGTTTCACCTTTAGTTTGAAGCATAGTTAAAGAATAGTATTTCTGAAAATTTTGACATTTATGTTTACTAACAACAGTCAGTATGTAGGGTAATCAAAGTAAAATGTCTGCCTAATTTTCATACTACATACTAACACAAATTGATATATTTCTCACTAATTATTTGTTTTTGTCATACTGATGATTAAATGTGGTGTCTAATGGATGCTAAATAAGTACTCTACTAGTGAGCATAGGTTTTCTTTCTACTTTTTTTCTGAAGCAGGGTCTCACTAAGTGGCTAAGGTTGGCCTTGAACTCACATAATAATATAGTCCTGTGGTACTCCTGCTTCAGGCTTCTGAGTAGTTAGTATTACAAGCCTGTACCAAGAAGCTTGGCTATATATCTTCTATCTTTAATATAAAACATGAAAACGGTGGTTCTGAGTTTTTAAACTTAAAATTATCTCATGCACACCTTTAGTATCACCTATTTTTAGAAACCCATGGTTTAAAGGAAGACTTTGATGGCCTGTCATCTGACTCTGTACATAATAATTTACAACTTTGAACCACTTTGAATGTTCTAATTAGGTACTACACATATACTATTTCACATACTTATCTAATAAATAAATATGGATCAAAAACAGTTCAAGGTTTCAGGACTAAAAGTGACCAATCTAATTCAGATCTTAGAGTTTGCACCGGTCCATGGAGAAGAGATAACAGATGAATCAGCAAGCAGGATGTGGTGTCAGGAGAGCCCTATGCACTAAGATGCTACAAGGTGCAAAAAAGTGCTGGGTCTCTGGTCAGCAGAGACAAATGTATGCCTCTCTTCCTGTCTGCACAAATGACATCTTATTAATCACATAGCAGCTTGAGACTGGCCAGAGGGAAGATTTTTGTGGTGAATAAATGAATGAATGCCATAAGCTGCAATATATTTTATCCCAGAAAGCCAATACTAAAACATCTCCCAGCACAAACAAAAATGAACAAAGTAACCACAGGAATGTCGAAGGTCAGGAGCAGCATCCTTCAAAGTGGGAGCAAGACTCTTGAAGGTGGAATCAAAGAAAGGAAAGCAACATAACTGTCACAGTGTGGAACAGGAAAACTGTAGAGAAAGCGGGGAAGATGGGTGTGGGGGGGTGTTGCTGGCAAGGAGGAGGATTTGATGCTCTATCTCAACCATGGGTAAAGGTTAAGTAAGTAGCAAGATCTACTTTCAGAAGGGGACCATTTTGCAGCTGTCTTCACAATGTCTCACTAAATCCATCTCCCTTCACTGTGAAGTTTCCCATTTGCCTCTTAGGGATTAGACTGACCTTATTCAACAGCAATTTGCTTTAGCCTTGTGTAGTAGACTTTGTCCCTGTCTTTCTTTGAATCAGTGCAACCCATTTTAACTAAATGAAAACAACATGTGTCTTTGTTGAAGTATACTTGGCAAATAAATATTGTATCTATTTAAGGAGTATGGCATGGTACTTTGTACACATACGTATTGTAAAGTGATCACCATGTTCACAGTCAAGGCCATAGTTGTTGGGGATGGACCTAGGACAGTGAGGCAGACAGCTTTGTGAGACTTGAAGCAGCTGCTATCATCCAAGTGGTATGGAAACATTTCAATATTTTAAGAACTCACATGACTATACCCCTGAGTACTGGGCCTGGCTGTTATTTCTGATGATTATTCTGGAAGACAAGCATCCTTCTGGAGGCAAGAATTTGCTTATCATATTAAATAACTTCTTTATGCTGATGATACAAATTTATATCTGCAGGCTCCTTCTGCTCTACCACTTTCTCATATTTCTATTCACATTTCCTACTGGCACACTGAGCTGATCACTTCCAGAGCAGAATTCCTGATATCTTCCCTAAGCTTCTGTTCTTCTGGTCTTAGTGGTATCAGATGTGTATGGCATATTGCTTTCTCTCTGAATAAGAGAACAGTGACAAGTAATAATTGATATGTGGTACCTTACTACAAACATAGCATATGTCAGCAGATACAGCCTTAAAGGCACCCATTGTCATTTGCTGGAAGTGGCCTTGAGTAAATATCTAACATGTCAGATATTCATGGACATGTCTTTTTCCTGTTTGATGCAGATATTGCAAAAAGACTGTGTACATTCAATGTAGTATTCAGGAAGGGATCAGCAAGCATACAGTAGGCACATGGATGGTATTCTCACATTTGTTGGACCTGTGTTGATGCTAGAGTCACTTAGGTTAAAAAAACAAAAAAAAACAAAAAACAAACAAACAAACAAACAAACAAAAAAACAAAAGCCAGACAACTGCATGATGAGCCATGGAGTAGGAAAAGAGAAAACAACTTTTTTTTCCTTCTTCAGAAAGTCATCATCTCCAGTGTGACTGGTTCATGCAGCCCTTAATTCTCCTTAATTCTGTGTGCTCAGGACATCTCTCCTCCTGTGCCCCAGAATTACTTCTAGTGTCTTAATTTACTTATTTTCAGAGAGAAGCAGATAATTTTTTTTATTTATTTACAAGGTTTAAATATTTGGAGGTTTTTTTTTTTTTATCTTAAACTTGAAAATAGGCAAAGGAAAATACTGATTTGTTTTTTTAACTTCTTCAAAACTTTCCATTAAATTCTTAAGCCTTGATATGATGGTATTTGGAGATGGGGCCTTTGGGAGGTAATCAAGGCTGGATGAGGTCATAGATTCCTCATGCTGGCCTTTGTGACTTAAAATGAGAGTCTCCACAGTCACGAAAGGTGCCATATGAGCACACAAAGAGATGGCCACTGCCTGTACACTAAGAGACGAGACCCCAGGATGATGCAGACCTTGCTGTCACTTAATTCATGGACTTCTCACCACCAAGAACCATGAATAATGAGCTTTTACAATGTGAGTCATCCATGCAGCTGCAATGCTACATGCCTCCCATCTTCCTGAGGGCTAAATTCACTTTCTACTAACGAATTATTTAAAAGTTGGATGACTTTGAAAAGGGAGGAGTCAGAACTTAAGAAAGCCGACAGTGGGCTTGGAGAGACAGCTCAGTGGCTAAAAGTCCCTGCCCCACTGGCCTAATGACCCCCGTTGGAAACCCAGGGACTCATGTGGAAAAGAAATTGCTTTGGTAACATATCTAGTACATCATCACTTCCGGGTCAAGATGGAAGGTGTAGATTCAGCAATTGCCCAGAAGTTCCTGGGCAAGTTATCCTGGTATATGCAGTGCAGTCCAGGAGAAACAAGAGAACCATCTTACCACTATGGGATGTTTGGGGGAGAAAGCTGTCTTGAAAGTTGGCCTGACCTCCACATGTACATAGTAGCATATGTTCCATCTACACACACATACTGGTGATGATGATGTAGTGGTATTAGTATCGAAACAATTTTTTTAAAGGCTGCTAGCAATATGTTTTATATCTGTCATTTTAAGAAGTACCTATCCATACAGAGCAGACCATCCCAAAGGTCATAATTGCTGTCTAGTAGGGAACTCATTAATATCATAGCTATTAATAAGCATAGTTCAGCCCCCTAATACCTGTCTACTTTAATTCTTCTTTGAACCAGTAATACTATTTTCCTGGTTCCTACATTGACTAAAGGGAGAATTTGATGAGTTCCATGTGTTCACTTTGTGTTTATCTAAGAATTGGTATAACTATAAAAGCTATAAACTTTTTGGAAGTCTTATTTTAATGGGAGTACTACTGAATCTTTGGAGAAAAAGACATCTCTTTTTATGGTGTGGTACCTGGTTGCCTAGAATTAAGAGAACCTTTGTTGCTTTCAAGATGGGAGGTGGAAATGAAATTGCCCAGAAGTTCCTGGATCAGCTATCCTGGAACATGTAGCTGTTCCTGGAACATCTCTCTTAATTCTTAATTATCTCTACCTTTCAGGTTATACTCTTGTGGTCACTGACATTTCTAACCATTCTGTGTGGGATAATGCTCTTGTACACTATAAAGATTTGTTACTCATATTGGTTTAATAAAAAGCTGATTGGCCAGTAGCTAGGTAAAAAATAGAGATGGGGCAACCAGACTAAGAGATTTCTTAGGGAAGAGAAAAGAGAGAGATAGAGATGTCAGCTAGATGAAGAGGAAGTGAGATGAGAATGCTGGGCTGAGCAAAAACACGAATCCATGCCTAACACAGATGGGAATTATGGGTTGATTGTTAGAGCAAGATAGTAATATACTTGAGCTACTGGACCATCAGTTACTATAATATTAAGCATCTGAATTAATTATTTGGGAAATGGCTGCTGGTTATTTGAGAGTTTCTGGTGGGACAGAAACTTACTAATATATTTCTGGATTTTTTTTGTTCTTTTGTTTAGTATCAAATGCAAATCTGGTGATCAAGGCATATTTTACAGTAGGCAATGATATGGATCCATTGGTTCTTGACTTTTGAAAGGAACTTTCCCTTCAATCCCAGGGAAAATGAGCTGCTTAAGTTTGCAGGTACTGAACTGGAATGTGCTTGTTCAGCCCAAATGCTTAAAACAGACAAAATGTTGTCACCAGAGTAATTTGTGGCTGTGACATTTCTGATTTCTCTAGTCCCACAAATTAATGGAAACAAATAAGATGTCACTCACGCTTAAAGTACTTTTTCCAGCCTGACAGAGCCATGGGTGAAAGTCAGGATAGATTGCAAAAACTAATTGCTTGGTTGCATGGTAAATTATGACAATTTTAGTGTTTTTGTCCTCTTTTTTATTTCAACACAGAACTGACTTAGTGATTTCTCTGTAGGGTCAAAGAAGAAACAAATTTACCAATTTAAACTGAAACATCTGTTTTCCCTAGTGTTGATTTTTAGATCAAGGTCACTAAAAGCCTCTGAGCAGAACTATTGACAGAAGGTAATTTATTAACCCTGTGTAAACAATTCTTTTTTGTTTGCAGAGATCTACCTGTATTGATTTTGGTGGTGAAGGGTAACCCATCATCTTGATTCTAGCAGATTCCACATTGACTACAGAGTTTCCCCACTGTACAGTACAGATCTCTGAACTCACTTATCCTATGTAACTGCATGTTCATGCAGCATCTCAGATGGTCATGGTTGGAAGCATAGGGTGAGAACCATAGATACATCAGCTATGACTAACACAAGCAGTGAATATATGCTATTTAAAATAGTTTCTCATGCAGTCAGGTACATAACCCATTCTTCATTGAGAGTATGTTCTAGAAGATGACAGAAAAATTAAAAAGTAACTAAAACCATGAAGACTGGTCCAATAGGCAGTCCAGGTAGCTGGGGATGTGACTATGCACATTGGTTTAGTGCTTCTTATGTTCTGCTACCATATTCCCCATTCATGTCTGCCTGTGACACATTCCTCAGACTTCTCACTATTTTCTAGGGTCTGCTACATGCTTAGCACCAAGTTTTCAGGAATTACTGACATCTTAATCTTTGGAAGTTAAAGCAGACAAAGTCCATTTAATATCCAAGCATGTTTACAGCTGGCGGGGGTGGGGAGTGTTGTGTTTCAAATAATTAGGAGGAAATAGGGAGATGTAGATCAATGGGCACAAACTTATTACAGGGATGTATGATAAGTCTAGATATCTGTATTGTACACTAGGGAAATGATAGTTCATAATATTTTATATTACAGACTTTCCATGAGAGTAGATCTGGTGTGCTTTAAACACACACACACACACACACACTCTCTCTCTCTCTCTTTCTCTCTCTCTCTCTCTCTCTCTCTCTCTCTCTCTCTCTCTCTCTCACACACACACACACACACACACACACATACACACACACAATATGAAAGTTAGGTTAAATTATCAGTATTAGGTGTTTAAACATGCCTATTTATGTCAAAATAGCTTATTATATGCCTCAATTTTATGAAAAACTAAAACCTTAAATAAGTAGAGGACCAAATACAAACTAGAGAACTTAATCAAGGCAGAGTATACATAAGAGAAAGACCTCTCTCTGTGTGCTGATGGTAGACCTTAAGCCAGGTAGGATAAGATGGAGAGATGGAAGTTACCAGCAGTCATCCAGTGATAGAGCTGTATATAGTTTAACAAATACTTCTAGAATGCTTGTAATACAAAGGGAGTTGGTTCTGAGTGCTTTAGAAATGCAACTCTTTTAATACTTGTAACTATCCCATGAGGTAGGTACTAGTATCATTGCGTTCATTTTTACAGAAGCACATAGAAGGCTGAACAGCCTGCTGAGATCCCAAAGTGTCAGGAAGTTACGAGCCAAGATTTACCCTGGGTTGACACCTGTGAAAGAAAGCACAACTTGTATGTACTTTCAACCACTTTTAAGGTTGCTGCCTCAGCATCATCTAAGGCGCTGCATTGGAAAAGGACTAGGGATACAAGGAATCAGCTGGTGTGCATGGCACAACAGAGTGGCCAAGTAGGCAGCCGAGGATGCACGTGGACTGGGGCTTGTTTGGAGAGCTGCAGCTGGAGGTACAGATCTAGAAGAAAATGAAATGCTGAGAAGCACAGATGAAGCCAGAAATATTTGCATAAAGAGCAAATATAAACTGTTTCTAAATTGGGACACACTCCTTAGACAGAAAGGAATATTTTCATTGTCCCCTAATAGCATGTCACAAAGGAAGAGAATGTAAAGCTGAGATATGAGCAAGTAAAACATATGTATAGCATTCTGGTCCCTGGTATATCCCTGAACCCAAAGCCACCAATGGGAACCCAGGCACCAGAAATGGGCCAAGTGAGAAAAGGCCTTTTGAGCAGTGAAACTTCTGGAAGGTTTTTTTTTTTTTTTTTTGAGAGCAGAGACTGAAGTTATAGAGGATACTCCTTTCAACTTTCAGAATTTTTTTTTTTCAAACTCACTGCAAATCAAATCAAATGGCAAAAGAGGCTTGAACTGCCATGATTCTTCTGATTAACAATTCAAAGCCAGAGTTTAAATTATTCATGGTATTTAAATAACTTATCAATGTGAGCAAAAGTGATGGGAAGCCATTGAAATTAGAAAAGCTTACTTAAAGCCTGCAGACAAATACCCCTAATTAAGTAATATTGCTCACTGGAGACAGAGTTTCTGGGAACCAAAGAAGAACCAAAGAAATGGGAGGCTAGGAGCGACAGAAAAACAAAATGATACAAAAGCTTTTGTTTGAGTGAATACTTTATGTACACAGATGCCTTAGATCCCCTGAGAAGTCATTAAGCGGGAATCCTCAGAGGTCTGAGAAAAGTCTAGAGGACAAGTATTTTTAAAGGTAAAAAAGATGAACATGTATGTGGGGGCACTTGAGAGAGTGAAGGAAGGGGAAAGAGTAATTGAGATGTAATTTACTAGAGAAGAATAAAAAAATAGATGACTGTGATAACATTCAACTTTCAATACCTTCTTGAAGACAGGAAGGGTCAGTACTAAAACATAAGTAATCAGAGTAGTAGAGAAAAGTCACCTAGACTCAGTAAAAATCACCAAGGAGTGGAAAGTAGTCCCAGGCCATTTTGAGTGTATAGCTTCTGAGTACTAGGTAGGTGTTCCTAGTTTTCTTGAAAATTGGCTCTTCTTCGGACTATGAAGGTTAAAAAAAAAAGTGCTATGGACAGATGTGGTACTGAATTTGAGTGTATGTCTGAAACTAACACAGAAAACTCTTAGTTCTTGTTTCTTAAGTGGAGGTACAGTAGAGATATCTCTGCTAGAAGCATAGCAGAGGACCCTTGCCATTTAAAGTACAAATAGAGTCCAAGAGTCCAAGTCTGAAGAGACTCATGGTCAGTAGAATTAGGGACCCTTAGGGTCCAATTCTGTAAGTTATCAAATCCCAGTATTGTTCTTGAGTTCCAACAGTTAATAAAACCTTGATGAGTATAAGTAGCAATCAGTGGAAGGGGCCTTCAGATTATGGAAGATTAAAAAGGTAGGTTTCAAATATATGCAGAAATAGGGGAGCTTGGAGGACAAGATCAAGGCAGGGCCACCACACTATCTACCTGATATATATGGTAAGCATCAGCACTTTACAGATTCTGTCACCATGCCACTGCATTCTTCACTCTTTTTGACAGCCTCTGCCTGTTTGTGTTATATTCAAACCCTCTGCAAGGTGTAGAGCTTGGTGTGAGAGCATCTGATTGGCTGGGCCTCAGTCACCAGCTTAAGTTTGAGAAAGACTTTATTCTCTTTGTTTTTATGGAGTGTAGGTAGTTGGTACATATCTCTGTACCACAACTTTGTGCATCTCTCAATCCTTGACTTAGGGCTTCTACCAATTCAATGAAATGCCACAAACAAGAGGTATGATGGGGAGTAAAGGGTTTATTTGGCTTACATTTCCATAACACTGTTTATCATCAAAGGAAGTCAGGACAGGAACTCAAACAGGATAGGGATCTAAAGGCAAGAGTCTATGCAGGGACCACAGAGGGATGCTGCTCACTGGCTTGCTCCTCATGGCTTACTCATCCTGCTTTCTTAGAGAACTTGGTGCCACCTGAGTAGGAATGGCTGGGCCCTTGCCCATCAATCACTAATTAGGAAAATGCCTTACAGGTCTGCCTATAATCCAGTCTTAGGGGGCATTTTCTTAATTAAAGCTACCTCAGATGATTTTAGTGTGTGTCAAGTTGACATAAAACTATCCAGCACAGCCTTTGTCAGAGAAGCTCCTTTCTACAGTGGAGAGTGATTATTTCAGAAACTCCCAACTCATCAAAGTGTAGAGAATAAGCATCTCTGGAGTGTTCAGCCATGAGACATCTAGATCACACCACTGCCCCAAGGCTCAATAGAGATCAATACAGAAGATGGAACAAAAGAGCCAGGGCTTGGGGAAGATGGATGAAGCAGTGTCTTTTGAACATGACAAGACCTTTGCATTTATGACCTCAGCAGCTGTAGTTGCCTGCACAAGACCTAGGTCAGAACATTCAATTATCTGTGGGAAGGGGACTCATAAGCCTCCACCTTCTAACTGAGGATCTGTTGACAGTTGATGACTTCTGCAGGACCGAGTGTCATTTATTAAAGGGTATAACCACTGATAGGTCTAACATGCTCCAGTGGGTGGCTCTATATGCATGAATATATGAGCAGCATGAACTTGACTTGGTGGGTTATAAAATATTAAAGATGTCTTGAAGTTGTAAAAGATGTAAGGGTGAATCCACGAGTCACAGGAATGAATAGGAGACAAATATGATCAAAATATGCTGTATGGAAGTATGAAATTATCAAAGAATTAATAAAAATATTGTATTAAAGCAACAACCAAACATATTTTTTTTTCTTAAAAAGTCTAGCTTGTTTCCTAAATCTGCCTCCACTTAGTTGGGGATTTTTCAAAATAAGAATGGATGTTTGGTTGCTATGGCATACATCTTCACTAGCCCCTACCTCTAGCCAAATGCCTCTTCCTTTAGCTCATTTAGGGGGAGATAGGCTTTCATGGAAGTCAGGTTGACTTTGAACTCCCTGTGTAGATGATAATGGTTTTATATGGTTTACTGATCCCCCATCTCTGCTTCAAGCTACTTGGATATACTCACAGAGACACAATGAACAGGTAAAACCCAGAGAATGTCAGGCTGGGCAGAGCAGTACATGACTTTAATGCCAGCAAGAGGGAGTTAAAGGCAGGTGAATCAGAAGTTCATTTTACTCTACATGTCTACATAGCAAGTCCTGTACATCAGGCAGGCATCACTCCGTAAAGTATTGTGTGAAAACGTAGATATAATGAAACTGTCATTATTTTTGAGTATTTTAACTATCCACTTGAAACAATACAACAAGTACATCTTCTAAACTATTCAAATTAATCAAGGGTTCAGTGATGGTTGAAGCTTGAACTCCAGTGATGGTAAAGTTTTCAGGCTAACACCAAGTCCAATGAAATGAAGCTATCATCCACAGTAGCAACGAAATCCATAAGGTAATTAGGAATTAGCTTATGCAAAAAGCATAAATTTTCAAGCTTTAATTAAGAACATTTAAAATTCTATAAATAAGTGAAGAGGCATTTATGTTAATGTTGATGGCTTAATATTGTAAAGACATCAATTCTCACAAAATTAATCTTTAAATTCGATGGAATGCCATTCATCATCCTAGTGTGTTTTAAATAGAACTTGCTAGAACTTCTGTATGATTGGTTTAGCAAGAAGACAGACCTAAGAAGCCTAAGTTTATCTTAAAAGTACTTGTTTGGTAAAAAATAAGAGGCTGGAAAATGCCATCAGTTGGCAAGAATGAGCATGTGAAAAAGAGCTCTTGAGAGCCTCTGGGGAACAATTTGGCACTTAGAAAACCAGAAATGTATGTAAATATTAGAAAGTTGGCAGAGATAGATGCTTTTGTAACACTAAAGAGATGCAAGGCTGAAATCGGCTGTTGGGTTCATCACTGTTCAGTGAGGTCTGTGGATTCACACCACTCCATGTTAAGTTGATCCAATGGTAAGCAACCTAGCCAAACCACAGGGACATAATGCTGAATGGACAACAAACAGAAAATGGGACACTGAGTAGGGCAGCAGATGTCTTTAATGCAAGCTCTATCGAGGTAGAGACAGGAGGATTAGAAATTCAAGTTCATTCTTGTGAACCTAGGATACATGAGACCCTGTCTTAAACAAAAACAAAAAACATGGAAGAGAAATTTAACGTAAAAAGATTAGGCAAATTAAAGATGTGTATAGGGAATAACAAAGACCATCTTGTAATACTAAAGATAAAATACACACACACACACTAAATTAAGTATGTTTGACTATCAGTGGTGGTTAAGTAGTAAAACAGGATTATGAGGTGAATTTTATAAACTTGCCTTCCAGGAGAAGGAAGCTACTTAATTGGATTTAGAGAAAAGAATATTTGATATGATGCTCTCAGTCTGTCAATTAGAAAACACAAGGTGAGGTGTTTGGATGCGTCACCTCCTGGAGCTCAGCATCAGCATCCCTAAGGCTAGAAATAGAATCAGGAGCATCAGAGACTGCCTCCCACTGATGGGGTCAGAGGGGCTGGATGCTTGGTTTCTAATTGGATATGCTGTGTCAGAGTGCAGGGCAGAGCTTCTTGCACAGCACAGGAAGTATGTTTAGTCTCTATGACGCATTTTAAAGGTTATAAGGAAAGGATCGACACTCATGAATCTTGTGATTAAGCCTTGGGAGGCTGTTCGTCTGCAGTTCGAACTATATCAACCAGCAGTGGGATTGTGCTCCTAACTGCCCTTGAGGTTCAGTGGATGCATTTTCAGAAACAGAAAAAAGCCTTAAGGGTTTTCTAAGAACACAAAGCTTTCCTTTTACACAAATATTTAAAGTCCTAGCTACTTGTAATTCCCTTTCTGGAAAGTAGCACTATGATTTCTTTGTTTCTTAAAGATTTCTTTTCAATTGTGTGTGGGGAGGTTGGGGTTGGGAACAGTTTGTGCACCTGAGTGTAGGTACCCTTGAAGGCCGGCAGAGGGTGTCAGATCTCCTGGAGCTGGAGTTACATGCTGCTGTGAGCCATCTGATGTGGGTGATGGAAAACAAATTTGGTCCTTTGGAAGAGCAGCGAGTCATCTTAGCCACCAAGCTCTTTCTCCTTGCTTCATGGAACTTTTATTTCTTTCAGCTTCTTTCTGAATCAGGTATCATTTTATCATTCCAGTTTTACCCATGTTAGTAAAGACACACAGATACAATGAATAACCTGTTGAGACTTCTTCAAGGTGAGGCATACTAAAGTGCTGTTTCATTCACTGGCTAGACCAGCTATGTCTTCTCAAATCCCCCAGACCTGTCAACTAGTTATGGATGCCCTCACCTGTAAGTTAGTGTGCCTGTCCTCAATGGAATTGTGTTGGCTTCTCCTGGGCAGTGGTGTGTGTGTGTGTGTGTGTGTGTGTGTGTGTGTGTGTGTGTGTGTGTGAGATATAGTCCAGAACTGGATCAGCTAGCCAGTCTTTTCCGTCTTAGAGGCACACTGGATCCCTACCCACTTGTAAAGCCTTTGCTCATATGCATCCTGGTTCATTATAGTGGGATTCACAGTGTGATACATTTAGTACTTCTCACCGGATCAGGCATATGTCTTTGGTAGAGCCTCTCACAAGTGCTCTGTAATAGGATAAGAGGGTCAGCACAGACAGACACAGAATCTTCCACCAGTAGCATCCAGTCTACTTCAAGAGACATGGAAACAAGGGTGACTAGGAGAAGTCTTATGAGAATGAATGAGTGAAAACGTGCCCCATGCTTATTTTAGTCAGCATGGGAAGGGTATGAAGAGTATAACTTGTAGATATAAAAAAGTTTATACATGGAACCCTCTATGTCTATGAGTATTTAATCTACAGGTCCCTCATGGATTCAACTAGGCACATGTGGACAGGTTTAGGGAAAGAATCTTGTCAGAGCTGAACATGTACAAATTTAATCTCTGCTCATTATTTCATAAATAGTACAGTGTAAAGACTGTTCATACAGCTTTTACATTGCATTTGGTATAAGTCACTAGATTTGAAATGTATGGGGGATTATGTATGCTATTCAGAACATTACACTTATTTTATTGCATTTTAATTAGTTTGTGGGGCTGGGTAGTTTTGACAGCTTTGGAAGTCAGTTCTCTCATTCTACAACGTGGAATTGAACTCAGGACATCAGGCTTGTTATCTGGCACCTTTACTTTTGATTCATTTATATAAGAGATTCAAGCGTCCTCAAATATTGAATTACATACAATGCATTCTGGAATCAACCCTAACCCTAACCCCAAAGATATTGAGATGTGATATTTTTACAGACTCTCAAATTGGGAGACACAGAACAGCATGCAGTCACATAGGGGAGTCCCAGAATTGGCCAGGAGGCAGAGAGGAGAGAGTCGAGTAGATATAGAACCTTTATTGGGGTCATTAAAAGAAAGAATGGTCCAGACAGAGTAGGTACAAGAAGTTTAGGATTGGGTAGTCAGTAAATCTGGTGACATCTGACCTATCAGAATGCCCTATAGCAGCCTGGAACTTGGCCCTTGGATAGCTTAGATGGAGGAAATATGGGCCGATTCACAAATGTTTGATAAAAGAGAAAGAGATGTAGGCTCTGCATTTGTTATTGGTTTGTACATTGAAGACATGTTTGCAGAGGAGCCATTTCTGTCTGTAAGAATTTGCTATCCCTGAGAGGATCAGGGCCCTGTATTCTAGAGCATCAGGCACATTAAAAAAAGAAAGTGCAGTAAATTCAGTAAGAAATTGAGATCAGAGTCCATGAACATGAAATCTGCTTTAACTTTAAAAGAAGTCAGAGATGGCTTCCTTTAGGAGTTTATGAGTAAGACTAGGGGATATACATATAAGCTAAGGAGGAGTGTGAAGTCCTATTCCGTGTTGAGGTCATAGCATATGAAAGGCCCTAGCACAGCAGGAAGCCTTGAACATATGAGAAGCATAGAGGAAAGACGATGGTGAACAGAGGTTAGGATTGAGAGGCAGGCAGGATGCACTTGCATGGACTGGCAGTGGAGGACTAGGTCATTGATCAGCGAGCAGTGGCCATTCCTTGAAAAGCTTTAGGCTGGAACTGCTCAAGACTCATCAGGTTGGGTTTTCACATCTGATCTGGCTATGAACAGAGTCCCCTTTTGGAGATGTGTGGCTGCTGCAGTTCCTTTATCCACTAAAACCACCAGTTTAGTGCCAACTTTCTGATATCTCATGCTACCAGACACACTGCTTCTTATCCATGCCTCTATTTGCTGCTCTGGCTGACTCTGAGGCCCAGTCTGAGCTGGGGATTCCTCGGATGTTTTGTCCTCTGTCTCTTGTTGCTCCATTTCAGTCTTAGATGAGGCTGATGTCTCATCTAAGGGAACATGAATGTGGTTGAAACCTCACCTACACTGAGCTTACTTTCTTTTCCTCTCTCCCTTTCTCTCTCCCCTCCCTCCCTTCTTTTTTTTCTACAGTCTGACAGTTTCATATATATATTATATATATGTATATATAAAACCAATTATTTCCATACCCCTTTCTCTGTCTCATCCTCTCCTCCCGCTCCCGAAACCCTTTTTCCCATCTGTCTTGGGGTTTCTGTTACTGAGAAGAGACACCATGACCACTGCAACTCTTATAAAGGAAAACATTTCATTGTGGATGGGATACAGAGGTTTCAGAGTTTCAGAGGTTCAGTCTGTTATCATCATGGCGGGAAACATGGAAGCATGCAGGCAGACATGGTGTTGGAGAAGGAGCTGACCAAAGTGAACTGACACGAGATGTAGCTTGAGCATAAGAGTCCTCCCCTACAGTGTCACACTGCCTCCAAGAAGGCCACACCTCCTAATAGTGCCACTCCCTGTGAGCTTATAGGGACCATTTACATTCAAATAGCCACAGCATCTCTTCTCTCTCCTGCTTTCAAGACTTCTTTCGCTTGTTGCCCACTGAGTTAAGTTTCTTGCCCAAGTGTGGGGTGGGAGGTGATTTTCAGCAGCAAGAACAATGTATCAGTGGCTACAACACTACAAACTTGACTCCTTCAACTAGAAAATGCCAATAATACACTGAATATTTTATAGAGGCTCATTGACTTGATTGGAGCTCAGGAATTATGGGAAAGTTGGAATATTACAGGTCTAGAGCCAAATATCTTGGCCTAACTTATCCCTGTAAATACTCATGTATCAATCACCTCTGTGCGTCTTAATGTCTGTGGCTATTAGATAAATCCTTGGAATATATAAACAGACTCCTGGCTTCCAATAGCACAAAAACAGTGTCATCAGCCAACATCAAAGATCCATAGCAGAGATCTCCCCAATGGTATTCCAACCTCTTCTCTTGATGTTTTTACCAATCTATTTGCAAGTATCTTGATGAATTTTCTTTTTTCTGTTACTGAACTCGAAACTGTATTCATGTTCAAGTATGGTATTTGGGGTCGCTAAATCCAGGCCATGGTCACTCATATTTAGCTCGAGAATAAAACTCCCATATTCCTTTTGAGGGGAGAGCTGTGGCTCTCTTTTTACATTGACAGACAGAAGGATCTCCTGGGGTTTCCAAATTATCCAAACTTGCAGGAGGAAGTTGAATGACTTGTAGAGTGCTTGCTCTCTGAGGCAGGCAGGGTCTGTCTCCTGAGACCAGCCAGCTCAGAAATGAGCAGTTGCTATGCAAAAGAGCCCGACACTCAAATGAGGCCGACTTTTCCTCCATTAAACATGCATGGATAATAAGTCAGTAAAGCTTTAATGCAATGAGAGGCAAACCTTAATCTGGAACAATTAGGTATAAGGCAAATAGCTCCATGTGTCCAGTGGTGAAGCAGGAGGATCAGACCTTTCATTGGCATCCTTGGAGTCCTGTACTTAAAGATTCAGAAAGAACATGACCTTTTTTTCTGCCTGTGCTCCCAGGGCCTGCTCAACTTTAACTGTTTCATTTAACTGTCTTCTGGGTAATTCAAGGTTGTTTACTTTAATCTGAGCTTTGAATAAAAGCAGAGAGAGAGTTTGTGGGAAAGAGAGATGCAGGAGGGTAAGTGTTGTGTCAGAGTGCTTGCTCTTCTAGGTAGCCATGACAGCTGTTGTGCGCCCCCCCCCCCCCCCCGCTGTTTGTCCTCCTCTGGCCAGAGGTCTAGTCAGCAGCCTGGGATGTGCTCCTGCCATGTTAAATATCAGACTAGAGATGTAGCTCAGTTGCCAGTGTGTTTGTCTGACATATATGATGCTCAGGGTTTGATTTCCAGCATTGTATAAACCAGGCATGAGTCAAGGTTGGGGGCAGGGGGTTACACATACAATCCCAGCATTAAAGAAGCAGGAGAATTATTGAGAGAAAGACACACACACATACACACACACAACACACACACACACACACACAGAGAAAGAGAGAGAGAGAGAGAGAGAGAGAGAGAGAGAGAGAGAGAGAGAGAGAATGCAAAATTGGTATTTATTAGTATTGGGCATATAGGAGATGGATTGGGAAGAATGAGGTTGGACTTGATCAAAATACATTATATGTATACATTTAGCTCTTATTCAATACATTCTTTTCTGGGATTTAAAAAAAAAAAAAAGAAGCAGAAAGATGAAAATTTCAAGGTCATGTTTGGTTCCATAAGGAATTGGAGACCAGCTAGGAGCCAGAACAAGACTCTATCTTTAAAAGACAATGAAAAAAATACACCTCATCAAGTGTCTCCTGAACTATATAGGGACAGGAGTCCAGAATCAGATAGAACAGGGGAAGGGAGGGGGGAGGAATGGAAGCATGGTGGGAGAAGGACAGGGATGAGGACTGTGTCTCTCTTCATGTCACATGCCAGCCTGGGATTTTAGGCCAAACAACTCAGATGGTCTCTTTCATTATCAGTAGAGATAAAAACCCCATTGGGAGGGCTGGAGCAGACTCCTTTCCAGCAGCAGAGAGCCATGTTTTCTGGGAGGGTGGTCCTGAAGCTGATGTCACTCCACCCAACTTGATCTGATGTCTCTAATGTTCCAAGCTGCTTGGAAGTCTGAACTTACAGCTTAGTTAAAAGTTCTGGCTCGAGGCATTAAATGTTCTCATTAAAATGCAAATTCATTCTGCGCGCAGCTGCCCCAGTTGTTCTCATCTTTTGTCATTTATTTCCTTTCTCGCCTCAGAATGTTTGACAATAATGAAGCCCGGACTACTTACTCCATGATGCATCCCAGGCCTCCGGTACATACCAACACTCTGGCCTCTGCCCTTTTTTTCCCTCAAGCCCTGAGTGCATCCATCCAGTCTCAGCCACCTCGTGAGAACTAAGCAGATCGACAGGTAGCCTAATGTCTTTATGAATAATTCAGTCTGCAGGCAAATGAGTGAATGCGAACACGCGTGAGTGGAAGGTCACATAAATGGCATGTCCTGTCACTCTTACGCTGTTAAGTTTCAATGTAGTTCTGCACTGAAGGTGGCTAAAATCTGAGGTCCAAGATGTAAGCATAAACGGAGAGGCTCACATGGGCCAAGATGAGGTATAGTCCCTCTCTCCCAGCACACACACACTCACGCACACACTCATATGCACTTCTTCCCTTCATAAAGAGACCTGTAGCCTTTGTTGGAGTTGATGGTGCAACTACATGAGAAATCGTGACCACAAAACAATGCAAATCTGAATGTAGCAAAGCCAGTGACTACCTTTCTGGATTTTGTTGCTACTATCAATAATGATTTGTAAGGGAGGGAAGAGTTACTAGCAGAGATTCCTACTTATTTAAAACTTGACCACCAAATTCTCAAGGTTAAATTTATGTCACTAATCAATCACATTTTCAAGCTGAATAAAAAAGTGATATTGGAAGTTAGGAATATAATCTCAACAGTGCTAAGGTTTTCTGGTGATATTAAGTACAAATAACATGATGCTTATACCACTCTGCAGGTGACCCAGGGTATTCGGAAAAAGAAAACAAAACACAGCACCAGCACAGTGTCTTGGAAACCAGTCCTATTCCTATGCCTTCTGGGAAATGGCTGTCTGTGACATCACCCATGGGCTGCTCTTGACATTATTTTTTACTTGCTGATTTTCTTATGCTTTGCCCTGGCAGTTTTTGTCAACTTTGTGGTCACTTTAAGCAAACCTGACAGGCTTTCTCTAGATCTGTAGAAAGCCAACAAGGAGCCCCATGGGCTGGGTGGCATACACCTTTAATACTTACTCAGGAGAAAGAAGAATCTTAGGTTTGGTCCCAGCCTGGGCTGCTGCATAGCAAGAATGGGGGTGAAGAAAAACAGCAGCAACTGAGAGAAAAGCAACATCATAGTAGGGGTCCCCGTCCAGCTGTCCTGTCTTGAAACTCAGTGGCCATTCCAGGTTCTGCTTTTTATAGACTCCAGATTTGCACAGTCTGCTCATTTAAATTCTCAGTCTCTCCTGTCTGTGTGGCTCCCTGAGCAATCATGATTGATTTAGGTTGACTTTCTTGGCTCCAATCTAGCCTTTTGTTGAATTGCTACTGAAAATGCTTCTTTCTAATTTCTGGAAAAGAGCCAGATCTGGTATTCTGCCTCAGGTACCTACCATGAGATCTTGTTTCTGGTTCCCCAACCTCTTGATTACCTAGAAGTGGAGATCAGCCTTCACTGAAGGCTAGTTGCTATAGACAAAAGAATATTGCAACCTGCTAAAGTGCTGGGCACCTTATATAGATTTCATTTAAGCCTCCAATACCCTTATAGGTATAGGAAGTATCAAGTGATGTTTCCCCAAATCAAAACTAAATAGTTTGACCATATGTTGCTTCTGTCTATTCATGACCCCCTTTG
Organism: Sigmodon hispidus; assembly: GCA_004025045.1. NCBI lineage: Eukaryota > Metazoa > Chordata > Mammalia > Rodentia > Cricetidae > Sigmodon > Sigmodon hispidus. The sequence goes on from PVIH01004636.1 coordinate 65,487, forward strand.
AATCTCAGCCTTCACATCAACAGGGTTATAATGGTATTTGTATGAATTATAGAAAATTGTCAATCATTTTAAAAAAAATCTCAAAATGGTAAGTTAATATAACTTATTGTTTAATATTCTCAATAGGTTATCTGTGAATATATAGTAATTATAAAAGACATAGCACATATTAAAATTAATAAACACGAAGCTGGAGAGATGGCTCAGAGGTTAAGAGCACTGACTGTACTTCTAGAGGTCCTGAGTTCAATTCCCAGCAACCACATGGTAACTCACAACCATCTATAATAGGATCTGATGTCCTATTCTGGCATGCAGGCAGAATGCTATGTTCATAATAAATAAATAAATCTTTTTTTAAAAGGCTTAAAACAAAACAAATTAATAAACACATGCTGTAATTATACTACATATTTCACTTTTCTCACCTAAGAATTTCTGAAAAGAGGCTAGTATCCCATTATAGCTACTGGGTAAAAATCTTAGACAAAAATTCTAAGCCCCAGATACTGAGATATATTGACAAAATATCATGACCTCTGCCAAAAGTCTGGTCATTTTTTTTTAGAAAATTGGCTTGATATATTTGAGTCCAGGAGAAGAGCTAGCTCCTGGAAAATTTAGCTGGAGGAACTAAATTGTAGACCTTAGAGACGGCTTCAGAACTCATATGTACTGACTGGGGCTAGATCCCAGTCTGGTGAAAGAAACTGAGGTGAAGCCCTCATTTCTATCCTCCAGGCCAGCTCTTTACAGCTTGATTCAAAGGTTTCCTGGTATCTTCATCCCTTCCAGGCAACCTCGGTGGTGTCCCTCTATGTCACTGCTTCTGTTTATACATTTGCCCCAGACCACAGTGTTTAACAGCCTTCCACCTTGTATCCTAATGTGACTGGAGTCAGGTGTACTGACACAGAGCTGATCATTAACCTTGTTTCTGTAATAATCATGCTGTATTTATCGAATGCTTGCTGTGCCGTTGAAGCCATACAAAACCCCGTAAAGCTCCTTTTCTGATGATTACTGCTTCATAGAAAAGGGAACAGAGGCACAGAGAGAATCGTAAAATAGCTCAGGGCTCCTCATTGCTTAAAAGACAGAGGCAGGGTTCTAACCCAGGCAGGCTGGCACCAAAGTCTGCTCATTAAATGTTTCTCTCCTTCCAATAGATGGATGATTCTTGGCTTCTGGCAAAAATGAAGATTAATGAAGCAGACAGAGTTCAGGGGGAAGAACTTCACCATTCCAATAGGAAAATAGGAATTTAACTCTGGCTTTGGGTTGCTATTTCAAAAAGACCTGTCTCCATCTTCAACAGATGGATGCCAGCCAGCCAGACACAGGTAATTTAGAGACTGTATTGCTAGGGTCAGGAAACAGATACCCCAAAAGGGACTCTGAAGAGGCTCATTCACCCAGACCCTTCTAATTGGCTGAGCAGCCATCATGGCTGTCAGTCTTCGATATGGCTGTCATCCCCAGGGTGGTGTGCAAAGTCTTTTCCTGGTTACCCAGCGTGACTGCGTCATCAGCATCCTGTATCTCTCCCTTCAGAAAGAGACGCAAAAGCGTCATGACATTTAAGCCTTGCTCCGGAGCCTCATTAGGCAGAGCCAAGGGAGAAATGTAATGAATGGCTGTGTCTTTATGAATGTGTAATGAGCAAATTGCTTCCACCAAGCAAGGTTACATAGAGACTGACTATTAAAGCTGTGAAGCCGCCGGCCTTGGGCTGAGGGGTCTGAAAGAGGGGCTCGCTTTCATTCATAATGACCTTGGATTCCTCGGAGCTGCACAGCCCCAGCAGAGCGTGACTCACTTAGCTTTGTATTTTCACTTAAAAATCCTACCTTCTGACGCCATGCCTGGCTGAAGTCAAGGGAGATTGTACCGTCAGCAGCCTCCCCAAGACTCACCACCTCCGCAAGCCTGAGAGAGGAGCTTGCCTCCAGCAATCACGCATAAGTCTCTCTCTTTCCTTTTTGTAATTGAAGAGAAGTTGCTGTTGGCTCGCCTGGCAACGAGTCCGGAAATCGATTCTAATCACATCAGTACCAAGGAAATTATTTTTTAGGTTGGTTACAGTTTTAACATTCAGGTACAGCAGACCTGTTTCAGTGAATTCTCTGGGACTGGGAAGTGAATAATAATCAGGTGTGCTTCTGCAGAATGCCTAGATCTTTCCAAAGCCTCCCTACCTTGCTTGCAAAATTGAATCCTTTAGGCCATCTTCTGAGGCACTCAGTCTTGCTAATACTTCCTTCATTTGGCAAAAGAAGAAACTGAGGCCCAGGGAAAGTTGAGGAAGTAGCTCAAGGACACACAGCTAGACAGAAATTCAGAATTCTACTGTCAGTCCTATTAAATTGCCACCTAATGAATTTGTTCTCCAGTGCATTTTGCTGTGGAACAAAAGTGTTCTTTTAAAGATTTATTTTTAAGCAATGGAACATATAATGCTCCTGAACATGAAGGGAGAATACGCAATGGATAGATTTGAATGGGAAAAAAATGGACTTTAAGCTGGATCCAAGGTTAAGCTATCATATAAGACAGTATTTCCAGAAAATCAGACTCTTGAAGCATTAATTTATGTCTGAGCACTTTCTGTACTATAAACATTTTCCTATGTCAAATGTCTTGTGAAACCTAAATAAAATGTTTATATCAGTGCCTTTACCTGAGAATTTATTATCTATACCAGTTCAAACCATAAAGCCAACAAAATTTAAAAATGTTAGTAAATATCTGGTTAGATCCTGTAAGCTGTGGGAAGTTCAGAGCTCAGGGCTAAGAAAGGATTTTCAAGCACTGAAACATGCTTCTGAAGATGGAAGATGTACTAACCCCCAACTGAGTTTCTCCTTGTACATCCAAGAGGATTGTATAAGGTGTGAGCTGCTGATTGAATACATTGGTTGTTACTTAATGCAATGTCTACAACAGGCGAAAAGTCAGTTGCAGTAGCCCTGGGGATGTGATGTCTATCCTCTTGGAACCCATTAAGGTGCCCCAGAGTATAAGAAACTTCATGAGAAGGCAAGGTAAGAAGAGCCTGGTTTCTCTGTGTTGCTCTGAGTGACATTGTGCTTCAAGGATAGAGACATACGTGATTTGACAGAGATGCTTTGCCACAGTTGAATTCAACATTCTTAACTTGTCAGGAAAGACTAGATTCTGTGTGTTTTTTGGGAACTTTGGGACTGGTGGTCAGATCTTCGGGCCAGAAACTTTATACTACAAGTCACCACTTTAAACCTTGCCTGTTTTTATGGGGTGAAAGAAAGTGACTGTTGTGATATGTCATTCTATGTTCATTGGCTAGAACTTGTCACGTGATGTCAATTGATCTGAGTATAAAAAGTGAGAATTGATCAAAGAGCCTAAAACAAGGAGAAGCACAAATGTCTGGTATTCAGTACTGAGAGCTACAACATCTTATAATCCTAAGACTCACATAAATATCTTCATATGACTGTGAAGCTGCCCCCAGGGGAAGTGTGTTGGGAGAATCACATCACATTCACATACACATGAGATACTATATGCTTGGGTTGGATACTAATTAAAAAAGGTTTTATTAAGGAGATAAACCAAGAAAAACATTTCAAAGGAATCAAAATGATATAGAAGCAGAGGTAGAATATGTTCTGGACAAAGGATGCAGATGAACATGATATTGAGAAAATGGAAAGGATAAAGAACCAGAAAGATACAGGAAGCAAAACCAAACAGTCCAAAACAAAAACAAAAAATCTCAAACAAAATAGCAAACAAACAAACAAATAACAATAATAACAAAACAGTGGATGACTTCTAATTGTGGGAAGTTGTCCTAGTAAATACTAGTAAAGCAGGAGAGAATAATAATGGAAAAATATTAAATATAATTTTCTGTGATATATTTAGGAATTGACTCTGTTGTACTTAGCAGTCAACTAGTATAAACTATGTTGTTGATTTCATTATTATTGTTATTATTATTATTGAAATCTCAGTCATCTAATCAATAGTATTTGAGTCCTGGTTCAGGTTAAAAATAGAAATGAATTCTCTTAAGATATCAACATCTAATTTCCTGGAGTAAAAAGACATGCATGAAAGGAGATGAACGAGAGACACAGGAGAGGTAGGGAAGATAATGCTTCAACATAAGGAAATGTAAAAGAATGGATATGTCAGAAAGATGTATCTGGGAAGAATTAGCAAAAGTTGAGGACTAAGTAATGTGTGAGAGAGTAGAAGGAGTGGAAAGGGATACAGAGATGAGCTGGGAGATGATCTCACAGTTGAAAGTGAGGGTCAGCTATTTTAATTACTCATGTAAGGGCATCAGGAAGAAAATAAAGCACTGAGCCACTGAAGGGTTTGTTTGTAGATGTTACTATTTTAAAGCCTGGGTTTGGATAGATCTTGTGTATAATGTGTGAGAAACAAAACAAAGTCCCAGTCCTTCACCTTCTGACCTAGAAGATACTAAACCAAATAAGCAATCAATAGTGGAGATGAATCTGTAACATTACAAATGTAATAAGTATGCTGTGAGAAAAACCCATTTCCATGAAACTGGTGTCTTGTTAGTATTACTATTGCTATGATAAAACACCATGACCAAAGCAATTTGGGAGAAAGAGAAGGTTCATTTGGCTTATACTTCCTCATCTCTGTTCATTATTGAAGGAAGTCAAGACAGGAAGTTACACAGGGCAGGAACCAGGAAGCACAAGTTGATGAAGAGGTCATACTGCTTACTGGCTTTCCCATTCTGTCTTCTCAGAGAACCCAAGACTACCAGCGCAGAGATATTTCCACCCACAATGAGCTGGACCTCCTTCATCAATCATTAGTTAAGAAAAATGCCCTACGAGATCTTGAGGAGGCATTTTCTCAATTGAGGTTGCCCTCTCTCAGATGATTTTAGCTTATGTTGCATTGACATAAAACTAACCAGCACAATTGGCTAAGTCAGAGAAGGTTCTCCAGAGGAATGAGCTTCCTTTGGAACACAAGGGTGGCTAAAGAAAAGCAGCAGTATGCATTCAAGGATCACAGAGAACAGGAGGAAGGGTGTTCTCTGAGAGTGAAATGTAATTATAGTTTTATATTGGATTAAAGAAGAAGAATGCGCCTTTGGGCTAGAACCCAGAACTATGATTCCTGAAGAAAATTTAATAGAACTTTTATTTAGGGAAAGCAAGTGATTGGGAGAGGTATATGAGTCTGATCTCAGAAAACAAAGTTGACTTGTTGGATATAGCCTTAGAGTTCAGAACTGGAATCCATGGTGAGGGAAAAAATATTCAGAACCTAACAATAATGCCTAAAATTGATATAGGAAGTACTTTGAGGCACTGAGTTACTACCCATGGAGAACCATTGATCCTCTTGCTTGTAGGTATCTTTCAGGAGACACACCTTCAGTAGACTGAAAATACTTGAAAACCAGGTATGTCCAAGTTGGACATGCCTAAACCTTCTTTTCTTGTTATCATTTCTTAGCAACACATTATACCAGCTCTTTATAAAGTGCTTGTATGTAGGAGGAAGTGCAGAGGCAAAAAAAAAAAAATGCCTATAACAACCCACAGTGGCTGAGTTTGAGGGGGAGAAAGCTCTGGGGTCAAGAAGCTTTATCCATCCCCTACCTCCTTGTCTATATGCAAATGTGCCACATCTAGAAGTACTGTAGCTCTTCCTCTAAGGGGGTGAACATCTGCACTCCCAGGAAAGGTGGAGTGAACTGTGAAAAGTCATTTGGAGAATCTGTGGGAGCCATGGACACAGAAGGCTGCACTTAACTTGGAAGATGCTGTCCTGTAATCTTGAATATGCTCATGTCCCCCTTGGTCTGCTCATTAAAAGGAGGAATAGGAGAGTGTAGGTAGGTGACTTCCTTTTTCAAGCAGAAAATATCCCTATTGAAATATTTGCATGTAAATGATGAAAATATTGATTCACAAAAACAATTATGGCCAGGAGAATATGAAAGATTGTGACATTCTGTGTGGTTTTAAGCAAAGTAATTAACTTCCGGAGCACAAACTTTCCTCCTGAGATCCACTGAGGGAGCAGATGCCCAAATATTCATGATAGCAGGCTGAAAGAATGATACTTGCATTTCCTCTAAGCACCAGATGGCTTCAGAATCCAAAGTCAATGGAGAGGAAAACCTGGCTTTGTTTGGCTTTCAAAGTTGTCATTGATGGTTTATGAGAAAGACACATTTTAATATCTAAGTAGACAAATGTAAGGTCATTTTACAGCAGATCCCGTTGTACAAAGAAAACAGTGAAGAGGGAGGAAGCCAGCAATGATGCTGGCTTTACCTAGAGCCACCCAGAAGGTGGTAAATTGACAAGTACAAAAGTTACAAAGAGTAATACTAAAAAGGATTCATTTTACTTATATGTTCAATTCCTAACTCAACTATTAGAAAAACATTTTGCCAAATAAAAAAAAAGTATAGAAAAAAGTATTTTAGTAAGAAAATTTTTCTTTTAAGAAAAAAATTAGTAGAAACTCTATTTCCTAGCATTACTTGCAGATTAGATAAATAAAGGCAGTTCATATGCATAAAGACACTTTGAGAGCATTAAAAACTTCCAAGAAAAACTGAATGAAGCTTTAGCAGGAGAAATGAGAAAACCTGGTTTCAATTAAACACACTCTACTTTTAATCAGCGTTTATAAGCAAAGCTCAGGGCTAGGCACAAGGGTATAGGGAGAACAGAGATCCCACCTCTCAGAAGCAATTGGATTTTATCTGTGGAATTACTGTATAGTATTTAAATTACATAAAAGCATAATGGACCATAGCCTTTAAAGAGAGATAGAAAAACACTTCACTGTTATCTTTTAAGTTATCTTTAATTACGTGCATGTATCTCTGTGTGGGTGTGTGCTCATAAGGCCACAGAGGCTAGAAGAGAGTGTCGGTTCCTCTGGAGTTGGAGTTACAGGCACTTGTGAACCATCTGATGTAGGTACTGAGAACCAAACTTGGCTCTTCTTCAAGAAGAGTCAGCACTCTTTAGTCCTCTACCACCTTTCCAGCCCATCATTCATTTACAACGAGGCTTAAAAATCCTCTTATGATAGTAATATTTGCTTAAAAAAATAAACAAAATTTCTAAAAGAAGTTCAGAGATGGAAACAGAGCATACAAGGAGACAAGTGGTATCAAAGGTGGAAGAAAAAAAAAAAGAAGTCACAGGGAGTCAAGGAGGTAAGAATGAGCTATGAAAGATAACTGAGGTCTGGAAGTCTGGAAGGCTCAGCAGTCTCCTTTCACTCATAGCCTGGACAACTTAGGAGGGTCTTAACTCATGGGTATTATCCATGGAGCTCTAGTCCTAGAGGGGTCTCTTTTAAGAGACAGAAGGCCAAGGACAGAAGAAATAGGATAGAGAAGATTGGGGACTTATAAGACACATTGGCTTTCAGGATCTTAATTGGTTTCATATAAATTGAAATGAAATGAGAAATGCAATGAAGTGGAAGAAAGGTCCTGTGTTAAATGATTGCAAAGGTAGGAAATTGCTAGTAAAAATGAAAGGAAAATTAAAATCTTAGTCCAGATGAATATGGAATTCACTGTAACAAAGTGACCAAAATTTAAAGAAATTCTGAAGATAGAAATAAATTAATGTATTCTAATTACGTAAATTGTGAATGATTAGCTTAAACTTGGTGGCACCATGGTGAGGCTACAAGCTAATTTAGTTCAAACCATTATCTTACATAATGCATAATTATGTTAAAAACGTTCACAATACAGAGATTCATTTCTTGAAGGCTATAATACTTAGAAACTCGGACTGAACTGAAAATTAATTTTTTGTAAGGAATGTTTGGAATGTTCTTCTCCCAGGCTCAGTGATGTAAGTATGTCTAGGTTATTTTTAGTGCTTTGCACATGCTTAAATATTTCACGTCCATAAAAAGATTGGTTTCTACATATTATTCCATTTTACTTCCCTCTCTACAGAGATTTCTCACGGGGGAATAGCTCCATTTAAAAACCAATAAATACTAGTGAAAATTTCCTGACTTAGAGAAAGGTAAACGTAACACATTGAAGAAACTATTAAAAAGAAACCAGGCTGGTGAATAACATTTTCCAAAATTTATAAGCATTCTGTTGTTTAAGAGATAGTATATATTACCACATTAAAGAGATAATCCAATGTTAATTATTGCTTTGACTTCATGCTGCTCCAGATAGTAGTGAAAGCTATTTCCCCTCAGCAGTGACCAGACAGTCCTTGAGAATTTTTCTCCGAGTAACTACATTTTAGTCTTGGGTCTTTAATACCATATTCATTTCTCTGCTGATATCACCTAGCCTAATGTTTGAGTCATAATCTTTATTGAGGACATACTTAAGGAAAGATCTATGTTTAAATCTTACTTTTACCAATTATGAGTTGGGAAATCATGGTTCCTTTATTTACTTATGAAACTTTGTTTCTTAATTTGTAAAATAGATACAAAAGATAGTTATCTGTTGTAGTTTTTAGGAAGACTATAAACTAGGTTCAAAGTATAGTGCATAGAATACAATGGATCTCATTTCAAAAAAGGATCTATGGAGAGCTGGAGAGATGGCTCAGTGGATAAGAGCACTAGTTGTTCTTCCATAGGACCCTGGTTCAATTCCTAGCACCCACATAGAGCTCACAACTGTTTGTGATTCTAGTTCCAGGGTATGTGATGCCCTCTTTTGCATCAGCATACAGCACAGACACACATTGAAGCAAAACACCCATCCACATAAAATTAAAAATGGATGTATCATTAGGTTACTTATTCAATGGCTTTCCCTAAATCTTAGCCCTGGTGGAACTAGTCTGTCTCAAAGACCTATACTTGACATCTCACTTCTTAAGGACTTGCATAGTTTTCCATGCATTGTGGATTGTTTTTCTGTGTACACACCTGTGTGTTCTTCTGATTGCATTTGTATTCATGTGTGGAAAGGTCAGAGGTTTACACACTGGGTTTCTTCCTCAGCTGTGCTCCATCCCCCCCACCCCCGAATCTGGAGCTTGGTAACATAGCAAACTTGCTCCCAACAAGTCCCAGGAATATGTTTGTTTCTGCCTTCCCAGTTCTGGGGACAGAAGTCATATGCCTTGAACCTGGGTCTTATATGGATGTAAGGGATTAAACTCAGGTCCTCTTGCTTAAGTAGCAAGCATTCTACTGAGCCATCTCAACTAAACCTGTCTTTGATTATTAAAGACATTTGTAGGTAAGTGGCTGTCTCCAAGAGACTATGATTTTTGGTCTTTACTCAGTAAGTTCAGAAGTATATGAGTGAATTAACCTGAACAACACTGATTTTTCTGGATGGATTTTTAGACCTTTGCTGAATCAACTCATCCTTTAAGAATAACTAACCATATGTAATTCTCTAAGGCTGTGATGATACTGATGGGTTTAACTAATCATGGAGAATGGCTAGACCAAAAAAATTAGATAAAACCCAGACTGATTATCCAGGTCTTTGTTAAGACTTGCAGAATACCATATGTGTATGTATCTTAGATACAAGCATGTAATCTGATGTCGCTAAATGTTGCCTTGATAAACAAGCCCTGGGTACTCAAATCTCTTCAACCTAGCATTTTCTCATGCTTTATAAACTCATTGTGAAGCATAAGTACATCAGTACATTGGCTGTGTAACACTAGAATGTATGGGTGAGTCCTATTCAATCTTTATGAGATGGATTCTCATCATAGAAGAATATTAAACATCTTTCCTGGAACAAATAAGGATTCATGAGTACCACCTTCTGTGAGATTTTTTTTCTTAACTTTATAAGGTTTTAACTATTTTAGTATTTATTTTAAATTCATAAAATTTTAACAGTTCAACAGAGTTTTCATTTATCTAGTACAGTAAGAAGTCTTATAAACCTGAAATTAAGAGATCAGCTTAGGCTTATTTATCTAGAGGTCTTCTTCCCTCAGCCCACTTCATTAAACAGAGTCAAGCAGTAAATGACAGAGCATTTTCAAAGTCTCTGACTAACCTACTCCTTAGTGCTTTCTAATGTACATTTAAAAAAATCTATCTTTCATTTCCTCTCACTGACTAAAGTCTTCTTAGAAACAGGAAGTTATATTCTGTTCCCAGTAGTTTATAATATATCTGACACCTCATATACATAAGTTAGATGGTAGGTAGGTAGACAAAATCAGAATGTGATTATTCAGTCATCAGAGACTTTTAAAGGACCCCACACAACAAGATTTTTTTTTTAATGTTCTCCAAATATATTTCAATATATAAAGGGTTGGAAGACTCATATCTTTAATAAAATAAAGTTAAACTTTTAGACTTGTATAACAGTAAAATATATTATTATGTTTCATGGCAAAAACACAACCATGGTTATAAATTATAAATCCAAGAGTCTATGAGTAAACTCCCACATTATTCTTTGGATTGGTTTCATTCACTTGAAGGTATTCAACTCAACTTATTCAACCAAAAAAAAAAAAAAAAGAATTTTTTTTTGGTTTTTTTTTTTTGTGGTACTGTCCTCTTGATGACAAGAGAGTTTCAGTCATATGCATGTCATACACAGCTCCCAACACTGAAAAAAAATGCCTTTCCTTCATACTGGTAAACAGACATATTGTTTTTGAGCACACAGTTTCTTAGCCACCCCTTGCAACACCAGATATTGTTAAAGATTTGAATGAACTCATATTAAACTATTAATTGCCGAACTTGAACGTCTGTGAATGTGCATTTCAAATACTGTGCTGAAGGTATTTAAGTTGATTCCAATATAAAAAGTAAGTGCCTCATCTTTTTTGTTCAAACAAACAAGAGTTTTAAAAGACTGCTGCCTGGAGTCATGACATGAAATATGGTCTTTCATATTCTCAATGTTCTGTTCATTGTGGCTGCACCAGGAAATGAGAACACATTTCTTTATGGACAAGAATAAAAACATAGTCATTATCTGTAAAACTCTTGTGACAATGACATGACAACAATCACAAGAAACCTTTCTAAACAAGGCATGAAAACACAAACGAAATGGCTTTGCAATTAGTCATGTGTAGCTGACAGATTTCTTCTATCTAAGGGAATTTGTGATGAACATTTTATTTCTAGCCTCAGAGATTCTGATAAAAGAAGAAAAAAAGTGTAGTTTTTGCTACATAAGACAGGTGGCGTAAGCATGCAAGGCTTAAAAAAATATCTAAAGTGATTATTTTCTCTTGGATTCTTTGAAAAAGCTTGCCTGCGCTGGGGTTTGAGGCTGAGTCGGTGACGTCAGCGTGGAATGCGGAGTCAGGCGCCCAGGCTCGCTATAAGCAGAGGAGCTGTCCGGTGCTGAAACTGCCCGAGAGACCTCACCCAGCAGCAGAGGCACACTCTTGGAGCCATCCACACCTTCTAAGACTGAGGTAAGAAGGCTTTCTCTTCGATTTACTGGAAAGTTCTAAATTGTGCGTCTTCCTTTCATTTCCCAGGTGGGAGAGAAAAGACTGTTTGGCAAGCTTATATTGATAAAATGACTGAAGGGCAACCTGCTGCTTTTCAGGCAAGGATACTCTATGTGCATGCATAAATGAGAGTCTGTGATTTACAGGTTTTCGAGAATATGCTTTAACTATAATGCTGTTGAAAAAAACTGTATGTAAGGAGAGTGGAAAAGTTAAAAATTTTAGTGTTAACACATTGATTAATGTAAAGTTAACTAAACCTGATGTTTTTGATTCTTTTTCTAATTTTTTTCTCCCAAGAGTCAGATACAGAAACAGAAATATAATTTATATGCTTAATATTCTTCACAGTTTATAAGAATTCAAATACCATTAACTACTTGAGTCACAGAGGGAAACAATTTGTATTTTTTTCTTTGATATTCACCTTAGGGGAACTCTGAATTAACTATTAATTATTTTATGAACTGGCATATTCCAGAAGGGCTTATGTTATTATGCACTAATTTTAGTTCTGAGAACGTAGCTTACAATGATTTTGAACACTGATTTTTTTTTTTTTTTTTTTTTGCTTTTCAAAGGTGAACTATTACCTTGGAGAAAAGATTGTATGTGACTGTGAATTACAGAGAAATAGCAACTTTGAAGCCAGGAAAAAACAATATATAGATGTGTGTAGATTATGATTGTAATTACTATGCTTTGGTTGGAAAAGCTAATATGCTACTTTACGGAAGAGGCTGATTGAAACAGATTTGTTTTTGTTTATCCTAACTAGTTAAGTTGTTTGGGTTAGATATATTCACATGTGTTGGTACTTCAGTGTCAATTTTCCCAGCTGATTTCATGGGAAAGATATTTTTATTGTAAAAGGATTCAATAACAGCTGTCCAGGGAGAAACAATATTTCTACCATTTGAATTTCAGAAAATTAAAATCCAAATCAAACACTATATAAGATATTAGAACTATTAAGATCATCCTCACTTCTAGCAAGAGATGTTACCATGTAAATGAAGTCTTTTGAGTTTTAAAGGCAATAGCGGCGTCATCCAAAGTAAACCTGGATTCAGTGATGAAATGGCCATACCTGGCAGGCTCCACTTCCAACTGCAATGAGTATTCTGCTCTAATTCTACAGAAAAACCTCCCTCCAAAGTAATGGCTTTACAGATAATCTATATGTAATCTATATGTTAAGATGTGTTAAGAATATGTCAAGATAATGGTTTCAAAGCAAATACATGGTTTTCTAGATTACATTTAAAAGGATAGTGGTGAAAATTGATTGTCAAAGCTAAATCAGTTCTGAAATAATATAAAGAATATATATATGTAGTACCTTCATTTAAAGCACATTACATTACTCAGAATCTTATGAGTAAAATTACTTGAGGTAAGCATTTATTTATTTTGAAAGCATTCTCAGTAAGCTGAAATAACCCACTTAGTAGTAATTTTAGTCAGTCTATGTATCTACGCTTAGGAAGTTTTAATACTTGCAACCATTTGACAACTCTAAAAAATTTATAACATTCATTATCAGTCAGATCTGCTAAGCAATATTTTTATGTCTAATCTAACAGAAAATTGTATTCATATAACTTTGCTTATCTATCTCAAAAGCATGATACAATGAAGTCTTGAATAAACTTGTAAACTTATTTACATGCATTTGTTTACAACAGAATTTGTAAGAATTGAAATAGCATCTGCAATATTAGCATTGCTAAGCAGGAAACATCTGAGTGATTCCTCACTAATCCATCTGTGAGATTTTTTTAAGTATTGGGGAAAAAATGAATGAAGATTTTTCTTAAGTAGAAAGAATTCAACACATTGTCTGTGTTTATCTAAATTGGGAGTTACATAGTGGTTATTTTAAGATTTTTTCTAACAGTGTGAGTCATTTAAGATTTCACAGGTCCCTACGAAAATAGACACAGACATAAGACAAACTGAATCTGAATACTCACAAGCTTAGAAATAGACTGGTTAAGTGAACTTATGTTCTCTTGGTAGCATCTGTTTATTTACTACACACTGGAGGGGAGATGAAAAATATATCCACAATTGCGTTTTGCAAGTCAGTCATAATACAATTATTAGAAGATTGGAGCATAGAAAATTTTAAAACAGTATAGGTTATTAATTTAGCAGACTTTGACAAAAAGCTTCCTTAATTTAGCATATTAGCTGACACCAGGGAGGACCCAGGTTCTAAGATTTTTTTTTTTGCTTCTTTTTCTTTTTTCCTTAAAACTAACTGCTGGAGCTATTGTTTGGTGAGTTAATCAGGATTCATGTATAAGGCATTCAGTGTTATTGACACTAATATATTGTATTACATCATCATAGATAGTCACTGCATTTCTAAAACAAAATTGGATGACTAATTCAGAAAATAAATCAAATGGGCTGTTATTTTGACACAACTTTATGGGTATAGTTGTATGTATAGGTGCATGTATCACAAGAAATTATTTTTGACTGCTTTTAAAAGAATGTTGTTTGAAGTGATTAACATTTTCTGTTTTACTAAAAAATGATAAGAAAAGTCAAACTACTAGCTTGTAAATAAAAGACAAATTTTGAGAATCCCCTTGTCAATATTTTTCTCTTTTAAACCAAGAGAATACCAAACAGACCTGATGCAAGTTACAAATCATTTTCCTATAGATTCCTATGGTTAACTTGTGAGGATCACATAAGAAATATTCATGAATTTTAAACAGTTCTCCTAGGCATAATACAAATTTATTTCTTTATTCCCCCTAGTGACTTTCTTTCTTTCTCATCGTGTCTTCGAGCTTGTATCATTTGTGCTAACTCATGTTTTCTATGCTTCAAGGATATCTTTAAGACATGGCAGAACCCAAGACACACCAAATTGGAGCAGTTCTGCTTCTCGTCCACTTCATTTTCCTCATCTCTGGAGCCGAAGCGGCTTCCTTCCAGCGAAACCAGCTGCTTCAGAAAGAACCAGACCTCAGATTGGAGAATGGCCAAAAGTTTCCTAGTCCTGAAATGATCAGAGCTTTGGAGTACATCGAAAAGCTCAGGCAACAAGCCCACAGAGAAGAAAGTAGCCCAGATTACAATCCCTACCAAGCCGTCTCTGTTCCTCTTCAGCTCAAAGAAAACAGTGAAGAAAGTCGCTTGACCGAGAGCTCAAGGGATGCACTAAGTGAAGACGACTGGCTGAGGATAATACTCGAGGCTTTGAGGCAGGCTGAAAAGGAACCCCAGTCTGTTCCCAAAGAAAATAAAGCCTTTGCCTTGAACCTGGAGAAGAACTTCCCCGTGGACATGGCTGATGACTATGAGACTCAACAGTGGCCCGAAAGAAAACTCAAGCACATGCGGTTCCCTCTTATGTATGAAGAGAATTCCAGAGAAAACCCCTTCAAACGCACAAATGAAATAGTAGAAGAACAATACACACCCCAAAGTCTTGCTACCCTGGAGTCTGTGTTCCAAGAGCTGGGGAAATTGACGGGCCCCAACAATCAGAAGCGTGAGAGGGTTGATGATGAACAAAAGCTCTACACAGATGATGAAGATGTGTACAAGACCAACAACATTGCCTATGAAGATGTGGTGGGAGGAGAAGACTGGAACCCCATAGAGGAGAAAATAGAGACTCAAACCCAGGAAGAGGTGAGAGACAGCAAAGAGAACACAGAAAAAAATGAACAAATCAATGAAGAAATGAAACGTTCAGGGCAGTTGGGACTCCAGGATGAAGATAACCAGAAAGAAAATAAAGACCAGCTCTCAGAGGATGCCTCCAAAGTCATCTCCTACTTGAGAAGGTTAGTGAATGCTGTGGGCAGTGGGAGGTCACAGAATGGGCAAAATGGGGGCAGGGCAGCCAGGCTTCTTGAGAAACCACTTGATTCTCAGTCTATTTATCAGCTTATTGAAATCTCCAGGAATTTGCAGATACCCCCTGAAGACTTAATTGAGATGCTCAAAGCTGAAGAGAAGCCAAATGGATTGGTGGAACCAGAACAGGATCTGGAGCTTCCTGTTGACCTAGATGACATCCCGGAGGCTGACATAGACCGTCCGGACATGTTTCAGAGTAAGCTGCTCTCCAACGGTGGGTATCCCAAGGCACCTGGTCGAGGTATGATAGAGGCCTTGCCTGAGGGGCTCAGTGTTGAGGACATTTTAAATCTCTTAGGGATGGAAAATGCAGGAAATCAGAAGCCCCCATATTTCCCCAACCAATATAGCCAAGACAAGGCTCTGGTGAGGCTCCCCTATGGTCCTGGGAAATCTAGAGCCAACCAGATTCCTAAAGCAGCCTGGATGCTAGAGGTTGAAAACAGACAAGCACCTTATGAAAACCTGAATGATAAGGACCAAGAGCTTGGGGAATACTTGACCAGGTTGCTAGTTAAATACCCTGAGCTCATGAATTCCAACCAACTGAAGAGAGTGCCTAGCGCTGGCTCCTCAGAAGATGACCTTCAGGAAGAAGAGCAACTTGAACAGGCCATCAAGGAACATATGGGTCAAGGAAACTCCCAGGAAACTGAGAAATTGGCCACAGTGAGCAAAAGGCTCCCTGGAGGATCTCTGAAGAACGATGACACCCTAAACAAACAGTACCTGGATGAAGATATGCTCATGAAAGTGCTAGGGTATCTCACCCAAGAAAAGGCAGAGCAGGGGAGAGAGCATTTTGCCAAGAGGGCAATGGAAAACATGTAAACAGCTTCAACTACTGCCCAGCTTTCCTCCTTTCCCCTAAGTGAACCCCCTACATTCCTCTTCAGTGTGTTGACCTCTATCTTGTTAACACTGTCATATCTTTAAGTGATGTCCAGGCAGATGACTCCAGGTCATTTTGGTCTCTGCTTCACTTACTCTGAGCTGTTATCTTGTGTATGGATATGTGTAAATGTTATGATTCCCAGATTAAAAATTTTATGTCCTTTATTATAGAAAGATATCTATGATAGTGTTGAATAGTGTATCTAATGGTCATGACATTGACAATGCTCACATATGATAAAGAGTCTCCTATAATTATCTTGGAAGTTTTTAAGATTTATTGAATTATTTTGTTACTGTCTGTAGTGTTTTGTGGCATTCTGGAAAAAAACCAATAAAGCATTATAAATATATAGTTTTACTTATAAGGCCTTTTCTATTGTGTGTTTTATTGTTGATTAATAAATGTTATTTCTGGAAACCTTTGGACTCTTCATTCTGGAAAACCAGAGGCAAGTACTATGGACCAAGCACTATGAAGCCAAAGAAGAAAATTATTACTATTACAGGCAATCCAGGTAAGAAATTATAAACATCATCTGTGATAACACTTTCTCCCTAAAGGATGCTATGAACATTTCCCAGCAGCCTTATGCTCCTTCCCCTTTTATTCACATTCCTCATTAACAAAATAAGTCCTTAGGCATAATCCTTACACTTTATCTTAATTCACATGAATAAAAGACATCAAAGTCACCACACTCATAAACAACATCAAAATAAAAGAGGGAAGAGAGAAGAAAGTAAGGGAAGAGGAGTATGGGCCAGAAGAGAAGGAAAGAACCAAGACAGGGAGGAATGGAGGGAGGGGCAGGGAGAAGGTGAGAGACAGGAAGAAAGGAGGGTGGGAGGGAGGGAGGAAAGAAGAAAGAGAGACAGAGAGGGAAGGGGAAAGAACGCTAGTTGCTATGTACATGACAATCAGAAATAACTTGGATTTGGAGGCCAATCTTGCACATCCTCTCGGTCACACTGATTTACCACAGATAAAGCTGATTGCAGAAGTAAGTCATCACAGGTAAGATCAGACCATGTGCCCCTTGTCTCCTCCGTGGCACACAACTGTCACAATGAACGTCACTGAAGTGCATGACATCAGCATGCTGATGTGTCAATGCTAGATCACCAATAGCAGCTGCAAGAAAAAATGGTGGTTAAAAAATAATAGTGGTTATAAACCATTAGCCAATAATAGTCATATTTCAAGTTTGTTCTGTGTGCCAGGCACATACTTTAGCTCACTGTGTTCATGCTACCTCACTCTCAAAGATGGATTTTAATCTCCTTTTATTGGTATCTGAAAAAATAAAACCAAAAAAATTTAGTAATATTCCAAATATCAGCTGCATTATGAGTTATGAAAATCTGTATTTTTAGCCACTTCTTTATCCTGCCTTGAAATATGGGCTGAAGGGTTGGGCAAGGAATGGTCATAGGCTCATAAAATTTTAATACGGGTCACTTCCAAAGGATGGTATATGTTCATGTGTATGTGTGTGTGTGTATATGTGTGTGTGTGTGATGGTATAAATGCATGTATGTGTGTGTATATGTTTATATGTGCTTGTGTTTCTATCTCAGGAGTTCCTTAAGCTGTGAAAAGGTAGTGGGCAGTCAGGAGGAGAAAACACTGAATACAGTTTTTCTGCTATTTTTCCAGATCCTTGGTTTAATAATCTCTCATTTTCATAAACTGCTGGAATCCATAGGTAGAAGGAAACTTAGAGGTGATTTTTCAGCCCAGAGTATCTAACTCATGGTCTTTATTCTCAAATATATTCCAGATAAAAAACTTTCTATGATAAAGGTAGCCTTAAGAATGGTGGAACAGGGCTTTAACCCATCACTAACCATAAACCTATGTACATGCACTTCTGTGATTCTGGGAATTTATCGTGCTTGGAGTGAGATGCAAAGAGATACCCAGGAACAAACAGGCTACTTCAAGTGGAGGGATCCAGGACATTTATTTGTGTGGCCTAAAACTAGATGACTTTTCATGCCACAGACAGTGCCCATACAGTATGCACTCTCTAATTATATATATTGTTCATTAACTTGCTTACTGGACCTTGAGTTAATTGCATGATTCTTTGCATGCAAGTCCTGGGTGAAAACATGAATGTCACACCCTCATCTGACCTAGTAGATTTGTTTTGACCGTAATGTTTAAACCATCTTCCAAGATGATAGACAGTGAGAACAAGCTAACAGGCACAGCCAGTCAGACTCCAGGATGGAGTAATACACAGGTGGGTGGAATGTGATGTCATACTTCTGTGATACCATGCTGTATTTCTCTTAAAACCATAGTTAGGCTTGATGTTTCATGATTCTCTAATAGAGACAGTGTAGGCATTAGGATTGGTATTTGGGGTGATACTTCAACTTGAAATATATATCCTTCACCTGACCTCCCCAGACATCAGTCAGCAAACATCTTTGCTTCTTTTGCAGTACTGCCATATCCTCAGCCATTGACTCATCAGACTTACTTCTGATTAATTTTTTTCTTAAGTATTTCAGTGTGTTGCTTTTCAGCATAGGAAATGAGGCTCCAAGTACCATTCAAGGATGTAGATAATAAATTAATTGGAATTAGGGCAATATTGTGCCTTTCTCAGCCAGAAGCCCCCTTCATCAGAAATCAAGCTTTCTAAAGAATATTCCTTCCAAAGACCAGGAGGAGAAACTGGCCCCACCCCTCAGAGGAGCCCATGTCTCTGCCTGTGAAAATCGGATGGGGGCCTAGCATTCAAACTTCTCTCGCTCTCTCAACAACCCGATCCTCACTCTTTTCAGGGTTCAGGTCCTACCCACTTATCTGCCCTGGTGGTTTTAGTGAGAAATATTATCTGTGGGTTTGGGTATTTCAACACATAGTTCCCAGTCGGGGATGCTCTTTGGGGAGACTTAGCCACATGGTATAGCTGTGCTGCCCCAAGTGTATTGCAAAAATCTTAATTGGTATTAATAATAAAAACCCAGAGCCAATTATTGGGGCAAATGCTAAAAGATCAAAGAGACACAGGAACAAGCCACTTCTCACCTTGCCAACTCTTCAGTGGAAAGAGAGAAAGCCTGTCTCCTTCTGCCTTATATTCCTTTCTCTGCCAATCATATTCCTTTCTGTTTCAAACTTCCTAGTGCTGAGATTAAAGGCCTGTCTGCTTCTAAGTACTGGAGCACAGACATGGGATCCTAAGTGCTGGGATTAAAGGAGTGTTCAACCACCACCTTGATCTTCCTTTCCTGGATTGAATCAATCTCACGTAGCCCAGTATGGTCTTGAACTTACAGAGATGCAGATGGATCTCTGCCTCCAGAGTGCTAGGATTAAAAGTATGTACCCTGTGCTCCCTGATTTCTATGGCTGATTTTCACCTCTGACCTTCAGGCTAACTTACTTCTTTAGAGCCTACACAACATATCATCACAGAAGTGTAACTGTGGGAGAAGGGCTTTGAGATTATATAGCCTTGTTTTATTGTCAGTCCACTCTCTTTGTTCTGTGCTTGCCTTGAAGTATATGAGCGTTCAGCTGTCTATTTCTGCTGCCATTCCTGCCTCTTGCTATTCCACTCACCTGACATGAGGGTCTCCTGTCCCTCTGAAACCACAAGTCAAAATCGATTCTCACCTCAAGTTGCTTTTGGCCATGGTGCTTTTATCATTGCGACAGAAAAGTAACTAAAACAAGCCACCTTGGAGACAATTAGCACTAAGCTATTTTTGTGCATCTCCTGACAGGACTTCAGGTCATCTTATTGCACATATCCCAACATCCCTAAACGTGAACCTTGTTTTTCCGAATCTCAACTCCTCATATTCTATAACCTTTTATGCTGGAGGCTTTGACACTTAAGTCAGTCCTTTCCAGCTTGTGCGAAGGCTCCTCTTACTCTGTCCTTCAAGGGAACCTAGTTAACCCTTAAATTTCCTGCTTTCCTGCATCTCTGGTACCTGTTTCTTTCTCTCTGATTGTCATACATCCCGCACCTCCACCCTACAAACGTAAGCACACATTATATCTTACTACTGCAGTCATTTGTTGCCCTAAGTTCGTTCCCCTTTCCTGTGAAAGCAAACAATTATGATGGTTAGTTTAAATAAATAACTGGACACAGAATCACCTGGGAAAAAGGTTTTGAGGGAAAAAAGTTTCTAGCTGGCATGTGAGAGATTTTTTCTTAGTTGAGAAATAGGGAAAGACCCAGCCCATTGTGGGTAGCAACATTCCTTAGACTGGGGTCCAGAGCTATGTAAAAACATAGTGTCCATTCTCCCTCTGTGCTTTATTACATCTGTGAGTTGCTACTTTATGTTCCTGTCTTGACTCTACCCTCCCACAGTGAGGACCTAACCTGAAATTGTAAGCCAAATAAAGCTCTATCTCCCTCAAGCTGATTTTTTTGTCAGAGTATTTTTTTTTAATCACAACAAAAGAAATGAAAATAGGGCAGTAGTTTTGCTGAGATTGTCACTCTGCTTCTGTCTGAAAGCCTTTTGATTACATCATCCCAAAAGATGACAGTTTCTCCTGTCTGGTCACCATAGTTTCAGGTGTCCAGTCTCCATCCTGCACTTGCCTTGGTAGGCACCATGATCTTTCTCATATTAGTCACTGAAATCTGTCCTAAATTAAACATCCCAACACATTATTCAAATATTTCAGCTGCAGATTTTCAGTTTTCACCCCAATTCCAATAATTCTTCTGACAACCACCCCCCAGTGCAATCTACTTAGCATCTTTCTACCTCTCTTCTCCCGGTTTTTCTTTACCACCCACCTTGTTGAGCATATACCATTGAGTGATTAGCCACTGTAATCGTTCCCTTGCGAACATTTTTGACTGTCTTCGGTGTGTGTCTCATTGTAATTTCTTGATAAACAGCAACTTTAGTTAAATCCAATTCTCTACTCACTCATCTATAATGACACATTTATAATGACAACCAAATATAATGACACATTTAATTTTAGTTCTTTCTTATAGCCAGACCCTAAGTGACCCATAATGCTGTCCTGTAACACTCAGCTACCTCTGATCTGTTGGGTTACCCACTTCTTAGACTGAGTTGAGTATTTTCTGTCTGAGAATTGTCGACACTGTCTCGATGGTCCTTATTGCCAGATGGTTGTCTGACTTCTGATTTACTGAGAAAAGATAAATCAACATAAAAAAGAAGGTCAACAGCTTCTCACTTTCATCATTTCATTTCTTTCATTTTCAATTTTGTTATTTTAAAGGTCTGGTCTGTTCTCCTGCCTTTAGAATCATTCCAGCTTGTGTACTGGTCTGTTCTGTTCTTCACTAGGGAAATTGATTCCACAGTTCTCTCGATATTTGCTGTATCTATTTCATCATCATGGTTGCCAGAAAGCAAATAGCCTGCTTTTTAGAAGTTCTTTCAAAGAGTTCTGTGTGCACATCAATTTTGACTCATTCTTAAATTCTCTTTCGTTAGACATTAGCTGCCGTGTCTCCACAACAATGACTTACTAAAATAAGCAGCGACTTCCAAATTATAAATCTTGGTGTCAATTCCTTGTCATCAAAATGTTTGTATTAAAGGCTGAGGTAGTTAATTGTGATTACCATCTTGATTTGGATTTGTAAGCACCTGGGACATTAATGAGATATATCTTTGAGTGTATCTGTGAGATCATTTCTTAGAGGTTAAACTGAGAAGAATAAGACTTATTCTGAATATAGGTAATGACATCCTATGGGCTGGCATCCAGACTGAATATAAGGTGAAAATAGGAAAGCCAGTTGAAACCTTATAGTTCCCATTAAGGGCTTCATGATTGATACCACAGATCAAGTCAATCCTACCACCATGTCTTTTTATCACAATGTACCTCACCCCCTGAATCAAGAGCCAAATAATCTTTATTCCTTACATTATTTATTGTCAAATACTTGCTCAATGCAGAAAATTGGTACTGAGATGTGGAACTATTGTTGCAATAAACCTGACCGCATGGTACATAGGTTTTGGCAACTGGTTTTCAGGAAGGATTTGGAAGACTTTCGGTATGGATTAAGGAAGCTATAGAATTCCGTAAAGCAGAGCATGTAATAATAACTGCAATAAACCTGACTATGAGAGTCATATGTCTTTGGAAGTTGTTTGTGAGAGGATTGTGGAAAAAAAATGAAGCAATGGGCAGGAAAACCTTAAAGTAATATAAGAAGAGCTCAGTGGGCTGCTAGCTGGTGTTTCAGAGGACCAGAGTGCCTTTATAACTGTGGATAGTAGAGGCTGTGTTCATGAGAGTTCAAATAATAAGAATTCTATCAGCAATTCACACTATTAAAAAAAAAAGCCAAAAAACCCAAGCCTAGCTATGTTTTCCCTTTGTTCTGAAAATTTGAGTGATTCTGAATTCCTAAGAAATGGGGTAAATTTTTTAATGGTAAAAATTTAATGACAGAATAGCACCCACACTGATACATGGGTGCTGATTACCTTGTATAGTTGGGTTTATAGTTAGAATACAAACATGGGGCAGAGAATAAAGGTGTTTTTAAATGCACAGTTTGGCAGGTATATGAGAGGCAGTTAAAGTTCCAGACATAGCATACAAGGCAGATGCAGGAGAAGTGGTTGCCATCGTTAAAGATTGACAATTTTAAAAAGAGAATTTTTATTCTCCACTAGGACAATAAATGATACCTTGAGGGCAAGATTCCACCTATTACAAGTTCCAGTCCACAAAAGCATAAGTTCATTTGCAAGGATAGTGTCCCCAAAGAGAGTGCATGAGATGCCAGAGAGTTCATGGCACCCTCTTGCTGCTGAGCCATCTAGAAATACTTTAGTCCAGATTCAGCTTGCAGGTGTGGTTGTGATTGCATATTCCCACTTTATAATATCAATTTTCTGTATTAGTTGCTTCTCGTTCCTGTGATGAAACACCATAGCAGCTTAAGGGAAGAAAGATTTATTTTGGACCACAATTTGATGGTACAGATGGTTCACATGAGAGGGAAAGCATGACGTAGGAGAGGCTCACTATTGTGATTCCAGGAGAATGAGACAGTTGCTTACAACTAAGTGGATCATGAAGCAAATGTGGGATAGGAAGGCATACAATGCTCATTCTCAACAACCCACTTCCTCCAATGATCCTTTACCTTCCCTAGGTCCCATAACCTCCCAACAGTATCCATCTTAACATCCAGGATTCATAATTCATATAACATTATCATGTGAATACATAATCTTATTGTGTGGAAATGGATTTGGTAAAACCTATTTTTGAATGTTCACAGAATTAAATAAATGGAAGAAAAGAGACAACTTTTGATCTAAATTTAAGTATTATTCTGTGTCAAGTCTTCCTTTTCTATTCCAAGGAAGCACAGAGACTCCGTGGGGGCTCTAGTATGTCTGTAGCTTAACCAGAAGGGGCTAGACTCCAGTTCATAAAAACTAAGTACACTCATATTTACAGTGTAACATCACAGTACCAAAAGGATCTCTGTTATGATTGGGAAAATTGTTTAGATGTAAAAGCTTTTCTAGCATAACAAATTTATGCCTGCTTACTTTTTAATCAATATAAGTGAAAATTGTAGTTATTTTGCTAATAGAAGAAAAAATTACTGTTATAATAATGGTGTGGGCATTAGCCACTTGTTGGTGGAATTAGACTGTGCCGCTACTGAAACTGATGCTTCTTAATCTGCAGCTGTTATTTCTGACCATTGGTGGGTTTTGATCTTGGAACTTCTGATGGGTGCAGAGAAACTCTCTTAGGTCTGGAAATGAGATGGCAGTTTGTCTCCAAGAGTTCGCTAGTATTTACCTTCTAGATGGCTCATAAGAGTAACTCCCAGTAGTTGTTTTTAGTGGATGACCAAACCCACACAGATATTTGTGTCTGATTTCCACATACCTGTGGCCACTATTTCTACTCCCAGGACATGTTCCACATACAAATGTATTGCTGATGCTTCGAGGTTTATTATTTTATCAGACCTCTTTTTTTTTCTCTTATTTTTCTTTCATGCTGTTTCATTAGAGCAGTATCACTGATGTGAATTCTGAATGATTTAGAGATGCAGTGAGTGGGAAACAGGAGTGTTAGTGGGTCAGGTTCTATGCAAAACGTGATAGTGGAACAGATGTTGGATTTGCTCTTGATGCTGTAGCATTCAGTTAGATCAGGGCACACTGGTTCCTCAGCCTGTTAGTCTCAGTCCCCTGTATTGTAACTACTTGCCAGAAGTCTTAGGTTATGAAGCAACACATAGTTCTCATGAAGTCTGATTTAATTCAGTCCATTTCCTGAGAATGATTGAGAGGTTTGTGGGCGGTAGGAATCAATAATTCAAGTTTATAATTAGATTTACAATCCCATTTTATTATAAAATTAGCCCACGTGGGAAGGAAAACTGATGAGATGTTTCCATGAGATATGGTTATCTTCTCTACTGTTTATTGCCTAAATCCCTTCATTTTGCTTCTTACGAAAATGTTAGAAAATCATAAAGACTTATGTATCAGATTTATTTGTATCTCTTCCTTCCAGGTGAGAAGCTAATGGGAAGATGATAATCTCTACAGATATTTAATAATCTCTTTGTTTTTGTTTTTAAAAGTGTAATTTAGCAACTACTGGGATGACTCAGCTTATAAGGGTCCTTGCTGCCAAGTTTAACAATTCCAGGGCTCACAGGAGGAGATGGGGAGGAAATCAATACCTGAAAACCATCCTCTGACCTTGACATTTGAGCCATGGGAAGCAGATACCCTCTTACACGCATGCATGCTCGCACACGCACACAACGTAACATTAAATGAAACGTAATTTGAAAATGTAATTTTTCCTAATTTTCTCACCTGTGGGGATTACATTGAAATGACTCAAGAGCAAATAGAGCCTCTTCTCCTCTTCCTTAGTGATAATCCCATAATTTAATTCATTCTGAGCCAATAGGTTGCTATGGTAGCAGGGGAGTCAGGGCTACAGCTTTGCCTGGCTCTGCAGTGTAGCATCAGCTCTATGCACGAAGAACTTCTGAACACACAAGACCAGTAGAAGCAGTTTCTGCCCTGACCTATAGACTTCCTGTGTCTTTAAGAAAACAAAACTAAGCTATTGGCAGTAGCAGGGCAAGCCTCTGATAGATCAGCAGCCCTTCCAGGGTGTTGAGTGGAGTAGGCTATGCTTGCTATCATTTTATTTAGCTTAGGATTTGATCCTCAAATGACTCATTATGTAAAGGTGAGTTACAATCAACAACAATAAAAGTGAGGGAGAAAAATTTGTGATTTTTATGGTCTATGTTCAGCTCACTTCTTCTCTGAGCTCAATTAAAGGTTTAATTTCTAAAAACATGCATGCTCATACACACTGAAACCATATTTGGGAAGTGGACCCTAACAGCACAGAATTCAATATGAAATAAATCTTCATTGTGAAACATGCCTAGTATGTGAGAACTCCCTAGTAAAAGATTATATATTACTATATTATATATGTGATACTAATTACATATTAATCACATATTAACATATGTAATATGCATAAAAATATACACACATGCCACAAGATGTGCTCTATATATGTTAAATGTACATGTATATATGAACTATGTATGATATAAATATAATTTAATATATTCAATTACTAAAATCAACAATTGTCATTGTTTCTGATACATTTTTTCCATGTAGATTTATTTTCTGTCCTTTGTCCAGAGAAAAGCTTAACTTTTCTGTGGATGCACTTGTAACATTAACAAAGTCTGTCTGTAAAAGTGATAAATCAGATTTTGTAAATGTCATTTATTCTTAATTGCTGTGAAATGAAAAATCTTTTGGAACTAAAGCACATTAGGACTAGAGGTATATAGGACCTGACCCAGTGGTTTTCAACCTATTAATACAGGGATTCCTTAGTACAGTTCATGTTATGGTGACTTCCCATCATAAAATTAGTTACATTATTATTTAAAAATTACTACTTTGCCAGGCAGTGGTGGCGAACACTTTTAATCCCAGCATTCCATGAGGCAGAAGCAGGTGGATCTCCATGAGTTCTAGGCCAGCCTGGTCTACAGAGTGAGTTCTAGTATGGCCAGGGCTGTTACACAGAGAAATCATGTCTGGAAAAACCAACCAACCAAACAAACAAAAACCCTATTTCATAACTGTAATTTTGTTGCAGTTTGAATAGTAATGTAAGTATCTGTAATAGTAGTGTAAATATGCAAGATATCTAATATTTGATGCCCAAAAGGGAAGGTGTTGAAACCCCACATAGAGAATGCTAACCTTTCTGAAGTTAAGCACTCCTCCACGCAGAGAATGTAAAGGAGGCGAGATATCCCTCTGGGGGGTTTTATGGGTCAGTGACTGAACATATTCCATTTCTTCCTCTCTCATCTTCCTGCTAGACTTCTGTTTGATCAACACCTTTTAGGCAACACTGCTTCCGGTCTTAATGTCCTCTGTGTCACCACCGTTCTGGATGTAGTATTTTCCTTTTTAGTGATTATCTATCCAACAGTGCTCTCAAAATTCTACTGAATCAAAAGACAGGAGGAGGAGGCTTGAAGAAGGGACAGTGTGGAAATGAGAGAAATATAGACGTGCAAGTCACTGGAGACACTAATGAACAGAACTCTTCAGCACAAAGTTCACTGTGGTGGACAAAGGAGTCAGCGCCCCCATCCCCGCTATCTTGTGCTACTCAGACTTTAGTACACAGCCTTTGAAAGAAGAGCGCCCTCCTCCCAGTGGTTCAGGGCTGCCCAATCAGAGTGGGAGTCAAACTTAGAGGCTGGGTCACCCTCAAAGGAACTAAAAAGTGCAGGCTGTGGCAAGTCCCTTGCAGCATCACTGAGAGCTGTTTCTTGAATTGGAATATGGGAGATAATGATGACATTACTGCAGAGGACCCACACTCTCTTCTGGGCCTCTCATTACACGTAAACCTTCTGTTTGCCATCCACGACATAAAGCCTGCACCATTATAAAGAAAATAGGACATTAGAGGACTTCATGTGTTTAATAAATCAAAGGCTTTTTCCTAGAGTATACGTTTTTCTATTTGACACTGGGTTAATTTGTTTCTCTGATAATCCGTTGTTAGGACCGAAGAGAAAAAGTGAGCTATCTATAGGGAAAATAAAAATAGCACATTTTTCTTCATCTGTAATTATGTAAATTACATAATTATGTTTGGATCCTGTGATATATATTATTATTATTATTTTAAGATTCATAATGTGGAACTGGCAAATAGCTACAGAAAAGTTTTTTAAATTGTTTATTTATTTTCTGTAAAGTTTGTGCAAAGCATCTCCAAGAAAGTGATTTTAACACTTGGAAGTATTTTAAAACATTTTCCCCTTTTACATGTTGGACAGTGAGGAAAGAAAGCAATTCTTTTTCATCTCTATTTCCTCTGATAATATTTCTTTCCTTGCAACTATATCATCAGGAAAATATGTGTAAAGGAAAATAGGATTCTTGTAGCGAAAGTGTGTTGGGTGTCGAATCAAACCTAAGGATTCCAAAGAGATGCCAGTTATTGATTGCAAATTACAGTCAACAATACTCAGGCATTCTCACTGCATCCTAGGAGCAGAAAAAAATATTAGACAGTCTGGCTGACTTTCCTGTAATAGTTGTGTCATGACTAGGACAGCATACAAGGAAAATAGCAGTAGTATACTGGAGCAAAAGCTGGAAGGGAATTTAGCTCTTTTCCAAAGTCTTTCATCACTCACTCAACCAGTCACCATCATTTTTACTGTTTAAGTCATTCATGATTCATTGCTCATCAAATTTAGGGGACAAATGGCTAATAGGAGGAAGATAAAAAAAATTGAATTTTGTCTTCTAGTTGCTCAAAATCCAGTTAAGAAAATGGCTTTATCAGTGTGTGCATTTGGAAAAAAAGCCATAAAATAAAGCTATATATAAGTCAAATGGGTAGCATGAACCTTGAGATAATTAGGGGTAACCCAGAGAGAAGATTTGAGTTTCCTGATCTCTCTGCATCTGAAGACACCTGAGATGGACAGACAAAATACCACATCAAATAAGAAAAGAACAAAACCATGCAAAACAGAACTAGGCTACAATCCATTATTTAAACTGTTCAGGCAGTGGATGCTCCCTCCCCTCTCTCTTGCCATGTTTCCCTATCCTCTTTAAGGATGCTGGAATGATGTAAGAAGCCATAGGACTGCAATCTAAAGTACTACATATGGTGTTGTGTCAAAATAGATACTGGCTGTGATTTTGATAGGCACCTATGGAAAGCAGAGAGACTTTGTAGGTGAGAGGTCTTATCTGGCTTCTATCAGCCTTACATATGACCTTGCCCCATGCTTCTTATACTTACTTTAGTGTTCATATGAGCCACATGGAGATCTTGTAAATTTTTTAAAAAATTAAAAATGCTTCTTTATTTTTGGTGCTTGAGATTGAACCCAGAATCTTGCACATGCCAGAGAGGTGTTCTGCTGTGGACCTACATGGCAGTCCAAGGACTCTGTCAGAATGCAGGCTGTGGTTAGGTTGGTATTGACTCTGAGATTCTTGGTGAAGGTGATGAGGCTGGACTGTGCTTGAGAACAAAGTTTCAAGGCAGAATGTTTCTGGAAGACGGAAGCAGAAACAGGTTTTGCAACTCTATTTCTCCCCGAGACATTGTAATTAGTTTGTGTGAAATTGAGAAATAAATGAAAAATTGGGGGCTTAACTAGTTCTTCTAATTAAAAAAAATTCTCTCTGGGACCACTTATGGCTCCCATTGGCCTTTAATTTCCATTCAATTTTCACCTTTATCTTCTTTCTCTAAAAATAACAGGAATCAGAAGAGCCAGGTTCTTGTTGTTGTCAAAATAACTATATAAATTCAGTAATTTTTCTTCTTCTATTTGCACTTCTTATTTCCAGAACTCACCCATAGCAATGCTAATGTTTATGAGGCAAAAATGCTTTGTCCACGAAGCAATCAGTGCCATTTTAGACCGTGGCATCGACTGTTCACCAGGACAGTTGCATTGGATTTATACTTATCTCTCTTGGTGGAAGAAAAAGTCTCTGATAATAGACTGACAAAAACAGCCAAGAGGTGGTGAACAGGAAGTACATCCCTCCTGAGGTCTTGCTGCCTTTGCTGTAGAGGTGGCCTTTCCCTCCAAAGGTACAGCTTTTCTTCTCAGTGAAAATAAGAACAGAGGTTAAGATTTCAGCATTTATTAAGGAACAGCATTATTGAGCCTTTTCTCACAGTAATGGGAAGGCCAGGAGTGTGAAGGAGAGATGCTGAGCTCAGTCACGCATCCAGAGCCACATCCTGGCCTTGTAATCACATCTATTACTTGTAGAAAGGAACAAACAGGTGACTCAGGAGATCTTCCATAGGTCAGTGGGTGGCAGGAAGCACAGTTTCTGCTATGAAGCTAATGGAATTGATTTATCTAATCACACACACTGTAAGTGGAACATGCTCTCTGTCTCTGGTGTTCTGATCATGCTTTTGACGAGCAACTTCCTTAGATTGTTAAGAACAAATAATTCTTCTAGAAATGAGGGAAGTGAGAAGAAACAGGGCCACTCAGTTTGAGGTACATTGATTTAAAAGGGAACTAGAGTAAACATGTCATTCATTTCCTGTCTTGTGCATACACATTGGTTCTATAACCTTGGAGGTTGTCCCTAGGACCATGACAGTGCTGTATATATATATCTTTGGGCATCTTTCAGTATTGTTTTATCTGGAAGAAAGAATTAATTGGTACATATTGATATTGAAAGCTTATAACCCAGGAAACCAAAGTGCTAGACTTCAAAGAGGTCACTATAGCTTCTAGGATGTGGAGCCTAGATCTGAATGCCAACAGTGGGATTCTTCTCCTTAGTGTCCCATGCACCTAATGACTGATCTGGTTTCCTACATCCTTTGTATATGGGTTGTGACCCAGGGGTGATCCATAGGGAGCTACAAACAGAAAACCCTACATTTCAATTTGCCAAGAGCAATACAGATTTGGTCCTGTTGCTTTGGTGTTCCACCTGCTTAACATTTTCTTGGAGTTTTCCGCCAAGTATGAGCATTTGAAGGTACATTTAAAGATGTTGAGAAGGGCCTTTTGTAAACATCTCCCATGTACTTCTAACTTCTGTCATGTTACAGAGTTTTTAGAGTCCTGTGCAGAGGACAGCCGTTCTTCCTTTCCTCTCCCTCTTTCCTTTTTTTTGTTGCTGGTTTTTAATATCTGAATGAATTGGAAAGATTTTTAGTAGTGGTCTGTTTTTTCTCCTGTCCTCTTGAGAGTCAAAGCACAGATACTTTATCTTTCAGAGACAATACCGAATATAAAACAAAGTACATCCAAGCAGAAGAAGTTGAGATGCTGACTCTTGCCAAGCCTCAGCAGTGGTAGAAAAATAAAAGCTGTCATTTTTGCTAGCTTCAGTTGGGATATGTGTTAGGCCAAGACTTCCCATCTGACCTGTAGCACCTATCAAATTGCCAATTGGTGGAGGCTGGGACTGGATAGGAGGCTTTGCATGTGATTGGGCAGGTGAATTTGAAAGCCTTGCTGTCAGAGAATGTTTAGCTGTGAAAACTTCTTTCCTACAGTGGTTTTTATAATTTATTGAGTGATGCAAATCAATAACCAGTTATTTGCTCTCTGGTAGTTTTTGAAATTTTATGATAAGCTTTTATATCAAAAATGAGCTCAGAACTAAGAATAGCACTTGATAAATAAGTACTAAATTAAAGACTAAACTCTTATTGGTCAAGTAAGCCTATAATAAACTTTTAATTTGTTTAGAATGCTTCCCACATTATCATCAACCATAAGAACTTTAGTGGTAAAATAGGCCCTCACAAAACTAGGATCTATAGGTCTCTATCTAAGGTGATATCAACAGCTCTATCAAAAGCCAGTAGTAAGATTGTGGAAGCAGTGCCCAAAGACAAAGTCTTAATTTATATAACCACAGAAAATTCAGTTACATAGCATAACTTTTCACTTACATCAAATTGCCACATTTTCAAGGCAATTTGACTTGATTTCAATTTCAAGCAATGGCTGTTAATAGCATGTTGCCTTCATGAGCAAATGGACTTTGCAAATTAAGTATGCCAGTTTATTATCATCATTCTAGATATTTTGATAGGAGATCTGTTAATTTAGTTTCAATATTTTGACATTTCTGATGCCCACCTCCAGAGTCCCGGGTATTTAAACTCTTTTATACTATTTCCTTGCTGCTCTTTTAATGGTTAACAGAGTGGAATACATTAGCTTTTTGATAAAGAAGGCCAACATTTGGAATTTACTATTTTATCTACCTCATTTGATTTACCAAATAAGGTATGGAACTAGCTAGATTGGAGAATGGGGGTAAAAGAGGTTCCATGTTTCATGGAAGAAGCAATAGAGTCATATTAAAGGCTCTTAACTGTAGACTCATGATTCTCAACCTTCCTAATGCTGTGACCCTTTTATACAGTTCCTGATGTTGTGGTGACCCCTAACCACAGAATTATTTTTTATGCTACTTTATAAGGGCTCATGACTTACAGGTTGAGAATCACTGCTATAGACAGCTAGGTAACCTTGGACATATCAACAACCTGCTACAAAAATTTTCTCCTAAAAAGATGTGGACATATTCTGTGGCCTAAGTAAGCCTTTAACACATCCTTTCTCCACAACTATAGAATTTGGTAGATTATGGAAGTCTCGACATCTGTTAACTTAGCAAATTCTCAGTGTTTACCTTGACACCCATTTGAACCTACCCCAGAATGGTCTCCTTATGTCATTCCTAATTTGAGTATATCACCAGGACGTAAGAGGTTGTCATAGTTCCTTCCAATCTGGTAGACTCTAGCATCATGACTTTGCACTGAAAGGTGCTTCATAGGCATGCAACTATCTGTTTTCAAATTTATCTCCTGCCACTCTGCAAAGTATATCTTTGGGGCCTTGGTAGATTTGCTATCTTGGCTCTCCACATATGGTCTGATTTCTTACTCTGAGACTTTATACACACTGTTTCTTTATCCAAAAAAGAAGCCCTCATTAACTAACATCCTTTTCACTCTCCTAGCTTTTCTGTTTGGCAAGCAGTTCTACTTGAGATATATAGGTCATGGCATTTCTCCCAGGAGGTCTTCTATCAAGAATGGGAAGCCTCTTTTTCTTTGTTTTATTTTTTGATCACTATGACGTACTTTCTTTTAAAAAAAATTTATTTAAAAGTGTTTTTTCCCTTCATTTTACATACCAACCACAGCTTTCCCTTCCTCTCCTCCTCCCACTAATCCTGCACCTTTCCCCCACCTCACCCCACCCCACCTGTCCATTCTTCAGAGAAGATAAGGCCTCCCATGGTGAGTCAAGTAGGGCACATCCAATTGCAGACAGGAATTAACCTTGCCCTCTTCCCCCCCCACACCATTAAATGAAGGCTGAGCAAGGTATTCCTCTATAGGGAATGGGCTCCAAAAAAAGCCAGTTTCACACACTAGGGATAAATCCTGGTTCCACTGCCAGAGGCCCCACAAACTGCCCAAGTCACACAACTGTCATCCACATTCAGAGGACCTAGATCAGTCTCATGTAGGTTCCCCAGCTGCCAATCCAGAGTCAGTGAACTCCCATGAGCTGGGGTCAGCTGTCTCTGTGGGTTTCCCCATCATGATCTTGACCCCTTTGCCCACACAATCTCTCTTCCCTTTCTTTGCCTGAACTAGGAGCTTGACTCAGTGTTTAGCTGTGGATCTTTGAATCCACAGGTGGTGGTCATCAACTTGACTACAGGGAAGGCCAGTTTAGGCACCCTTTCTACCATTGCTTGGAGCCTTAGCTGGGCTAATCCTTGTAAATTCACTGAAATTTTCCTAGCACTAGGTTTCTCTCCAACCCTAAAATTTTGTCCTCCTCATGCTCCCAACCTATTCCAGAAATCTTACCTAGTTTCTCTTCGCAGGGGATTCATGAATGTCTCTCTTGGGGTTCTCTTTGCCACTTCACTTCTATGGGGTTGTGGATTGTAGTCTGGTTATCCTTTCCTTTACATCCTTTAAGTCTTTCTGGGTTTGGATTACCTTACTCAGGATGTTTTTTTCCTAGTTCTATTCATCCATTTGCCTATAAATTTCAAGATGTCATTTTTGTCTTTTTTTTACTGCTAGGTAAATATACCACATTTTAAAAATGCATTCTTTGCTTGAAGGGCATCTAACAGTGATGACAGCTTATCCTGGAAGGGGTGTGGAGCACTACTCCTCCATTGCTGGTGGGAGTGTAAACTTGTACAGCCGCTTTAGAAATCAGTATGGTGATTTCTTCTAAGAAATGGGGAATCAATCTACATCATGATCTAGCAATATCACTCTTGGGAATATACCTAAAGGATGCACACTCATACCACAGAGACATTTGCTCAGCTATGTACATAGCAGTATTGTTCGTAATAGCTAGAACCTGGAAACAACCAACATGCTCCTCACCCGAAGAAAGGAGGCTCCTTCTCTATATGTTGATTCTCTTTCCCAAGATGCTCAATGAGTGTTGTTTTTCACTGGCATCCCTGCTATATTGGAGGGCATAAACTATGTTTAAGATGCCCGATTATTCAGCTTTAGAAATAGGGTCTATTTCTAGGGAAGTAGCTCAGTAAGTACAGTGCCTGCAGAATAAGTGCGAAGAAGAGTTTGGATCCCCAGGATCCAAGCAAAATCCAGGCACGATAGTGCACATCATAATCTTAGTGCTGGAGAGGAAGACACAGGTTGATCAGTGGAACTCAATGGCCAGCCGGTCTAGCCAATCAGTGGGCTCCAGGTGCAGAGAGAGGCACTACTATATTTTTGTCATTTCCCTTTATAAGTAAATAACATAAAAACAAATGCAATTACAGAAAGAGCAGGCAGGTTAAATTAACTGTGCTTAGAAGTGTACCTGTTCTCCTGCATAATTGATTGCAACTCCTATAAATTCATTTAAAATTTATCAAATGAAGTGAGAATGCAACTTTCAAGTAAGAGGTTGCCATTTGTGGAGCCAGAATTAGCTGCTCAACTGTTCAAGTTTTATTATACAATATTTAGAATGCAGATCAGTTCTGTGATTTGTATTGTATAGTGGACACGTTTTCCTATAGAATTAAAATGAATTCTCTAAGGAGGTTTTATGGAAAGAAGTTGGTGGTGACTCTTTTATATCTAGTTTAAGAGAGCTATGGCAAACAAATATATTCAGATACCTAATTTAAAGTCATGTAATATTAAAGAAACCCAATAAACCTATTACCTAGACAATATCATTTTATTATATATGAACCATAATTACTACATAAGGAAGTATTACAGATGAACCCAAAAGCTCCTATTCTGTTCTCATTCTATTCTTTCATGTACTAATTCACTCATTCTCTTGATGATTTAAAGAGAACTGAGTACATGGTATTTTACAGATAATACATAGATAGTGGAAGTGTCTGTAAATATGTCCTTACTTCATGAAATATACAGTGATTTCTTATTAAAAGCTCCATTTCCCCATTGTTGTATATCATACTAAAGTATGATTTTACACATCTATAACATACCTATATGTGTATTAGACTATCATGTATTATATGATTTAAAAATTGTTGACAGGACTACTTTATGAACTCAATAGTAGCCATGGCTGCCTACACAAGACCTCTGCAAGATCAAGCCAGTCATCACATAGAGCTGTTTACTGCATCTCTGTGTTATCCTCTCTTTTCCCAGCTCAGTCAGTTTCCATCCCTGGTTTTTTTGTTTGTTTGTTTGTTTGTTTTTTTACCATTTACTTCTTCATAGTACCTCTGTCCTTAAAGAAAAATTAAAAAAACTATGATTTTAATAGTTTTATTTTAAAACTATGTAGCCTGATAGGGGCCTAATATCTTTCACATGTAGACAGCTTACTTATCTTCCCCCATTCCTTTTATATTTTTCAATGCCACCTTGAATTTCTAAGTTTCTCTCTCCGTAACTGTGACTCAAGGTCTTGATAGTTCCATACGTAGATAATTGCATTTGTATAGTAATAACTTAGTTCTATATTTGCTCCTGAAGACAAGCTAGACTAGAACCATCAATGTCTTAACTTCTAATTTTTTTCTATTTATATAGATTATTTATGTACTTTTCTTATGTCATCTTTCGACAAAATTTTATTCCCAAGTTCTTCCCCTTATCTTGGTACTTGTGCTACTGGCTTGAAATGTTGGCATAGCATCCTTTCTCCTTGGGATGAGCTCACTCACTGATGTACTCACATGTCAGCTGATAACCACTGCCCGGGACTTGGGACATGCATCTATGGTCTAGAGATCACAGTTCTTCTCCCTGCTTTCTATTTACTGGCTTTCCTTTGAATTCTGAAAACACTGTTTTTTTCTTTCCTAGAAAAATCTTATTACATGTATAAAATAACCAATCAGAATGTATTTTTTTAAAGTCAGCTTGGGATTCCTTGCCTTCTCTGGGGAATGAATGAGGGGTTGGAGTGGGGAGAGACTGGGGGAGGACTGGGAGAAGGGGAGGGAGAAGAAGCAGTGGTGGGTATGGAAAAAATAATTTTTTAAATAAAAAAATAATAAAAAAGAACATGAAACTGAGTGGGAAGGGAGGTGGGGTGGATCTGATAGGAGTTGAGGGGAGTAATATCAAAATACATTGTATGAAATTCTCTAAGAATTATAAAAATATTATTTAAAAACAAAACAAAAATAGTTACTAATTTGTATCTCTAAAAACCGTTGCGATTCAAATGACTGGTCTGCTTGTTTAAGATACAACTATTTGAATTAACTAGTCAATTTTCGGTGTTTTTTTAATTTTATATTTTTGTATAACAAACTGCTACACATTGAGCGGATTATGGCAGCATCCAATGATTCCCTCACTCTTTCCAGGATGGGCATTCTGGCATGGCATAAATGGTTTATTTGTCCACAGTTTCACAGGCATATCTGAAGACATCAGCAAGGTCATCATTTCATCTGCAGCTGCAGGTACTCTTTCCAGATGTCTCAGGTCACTGACAGAAAATCATTTCCATGTAGCTTAGAGCTGAGGTACTATGGGTAGGGAGTTCACTCTTGCGGAAGAGTACTTGCTTGCATGCTTTTGATCCCAGGTTTAGATTGCCAGCATTACACTGCAGTCCCTGTCTCACTACTGATTGTAAAAGCTTGTGATGCGGGAATGTCTTTCTGTATGCTATGAGCATCATTCTTTAAATAAAGGAACTGTTTATGCCCGAGACATAGGCCAAACAGCATGAAATTAATATTAGCATCTGTGTGTTTCTTTGAGATTTTGGGATTGCTGGTCCACATAAATGGTTGTGGGCAGATACAGACTGAGATTAGGCAGGCCAGAAGCCTAATTCTACAAGCTTGGGGTTCCTTTTAGTTTCTACACAATGACCTTGAGATCTTGTCCACAGCATTGATACAGAATAGCTTGAAGGCTAGCAGCAGCACCTTCCTCCAAAATTTCATCTTTTATAAATTTGGCTCATTTTTGTTTTATTTTATTTTTAAAAGCAATTAGTGTTTTTGCAAAGTGTATTTTCTAAGTTAGACTCACTCAAACAAAGTTCCTTCATGCGAGTATAGTAGTAACCTATCCACAGGCATTGCCACATATAAGATTCTCTACAGTCACTCATACTCAAAGAGAGAGACTATACACTGAAGCCTATCAAAAGGCTGCTAACTCATGGAGCATCCCAGATGAGCTTGTGTTCTAGCTACATATCATTTTTGAATATTTGAGTATGGCTTTCTATCCCATATGCTGTCTTTGAGAAAAGTAAAGCAGGTTTAGAAATGAAGAAGTAGACGCAGAAGCCAATGCCTACAGATACAATGTATCATCTTTGCCCTTGACCGAGCCATGGATAAGGAAAGTCACTCTGTGACAGAACAGGGTGGACTTGGAACCTCTTCTACTCATCTCTTTCACAGTTCCTGGCTGTTTAAATGCAAGTTTAAACATGTAAAGTAGTACATGCTTCACACTGATCCAGAGAAGAGGAGAAAGGTCACAGGCCACATCTGGCCCTTTGATAGGTCAACTCTGTCTGTCATAGTTATTTTTGTTATCTTGACACAAAACTAGATATGACTGGAAAGAAGGAATCTCCATTGAGGAACTACTCCCTATTCTTGACTTGTGGACACGTCTGTTGGATGTTTCTTAATTGCTGATTGAGAAAAGACGGGGAGGGCTCAGTCCACTGTGGGCAGTATCATTCTTGGGCAGGTGAGTCTGGACTGTATGGGGAAGGGTGATGAACAAGGCAGTGAGCATAAGCAACTCCTTCCCCAACCCCCTGCTTCAGTTCTGCTGCAGTTTTCAATCTCCTCCCCCATGATTTGGAAAAGTAAGTAAAAGAAAACCCTTTCACCCCCAAGATGGTTTGGGTCAGTGCTTTGTCACAGTAACCAAAGGCAAACTAGAAGAGAATTTGCTACCAGAGAACGGGATATTGCCATGATAGATTTGAACATACTGGTTTGAGGGGGTTGCAGAAGGAATTTTCTAGCTTTCCGCCAGAAGATTAGTAATAATAATAACAATAATAATAAAATATACCTTTCCCACCTTTTTCCAGTTGAATATCAGAAGAAAAAAAAAAGCTTGATGCTTCAGGCAAAGCTTCTAGAATGATGTTTAAATCACAGGACATGGAAGTCCCACCTAAGAATAAGTGATTGTGGTGCCATCTACCTAGGACATACTGCAGCCCAGTAGAATCTCAGGAAGTAAGGCTCATATGTGGGCCCTGTGTGGCTGCAGTTCATTGTGGGGTATCTGAGATAGAGGCATTCATTACTTCATTATTTTTATTCTTCTATCTTTGAGCAAAAGAAACAGTTTTATCACCATAGACATCTGGTCCCTACAAAAAATGATTTCAGCTTAACACCAAATTGAATTAAGATGATATTTGTAAAATGTGCTGTGTATTGTGTTCTACTACACTGCTAAACAGAAGGAGGATATGGGGGCTTGGGGGGGAAACATATGCATGGTTCCAGTCCACCCATGTCATCCTTCTTTATCTATGACTTGGAAAAAACAATTCATACTCTTCTTCCGGTTCATTGTAGTGGTAGGGTTAATACAAAATATCTCTGATAAAAAGAACACACATGAGTTTATCATTCATAATCTGTTATATAAGAGAAATTGTCATATCCTTTCATAAGGTGTTGATAATTAAAGCATATACCAATCCTATAAAATATTGATTTATTTTTAACTTCCACTCCATAAAATGTAATTTTTTTCCTTGAGCTTTTCAAACAATTGAAAATGGTGTGCGCGTGTGTGTGTGTGTGTGTGTGTGTGTGTGTGTGTGTGTGTGTGTGTGCGCGCACGCGCACGCACATGTGTGCACAGGCATATGTATGTGTGTTTGCATTCTAATCATACCAAGGTGTGTATTTCTTTCTTCCTTTAGTTTTCATAACGCATGCTATAGTTGCCTGCCTGCCACAGTCTTCCAAATCTAAGAGATTTTAAATGTTTTCATTTTAAGCCTGAGGTTTCAGGTAATGGAGCGGTAAAGGCAACATGAACCTGAGAGATCCCAGAGGACTCATGTTTTTTAGGAAGCAGGAAATCTATTTGTAGTGCTTGCATTGATGCTAATGCCTGTGTCTTCTTTGTAGTTTAGATTAAGTGGCTATTACTCTGCTCCTCTATCAAATTTAAAATATCAGATGCAGATTCTTTAAAGGACTGTTTTCTGGAGTGACTGATTGTCTTCACTTTGCCATCATTTGAACTCTGGAGTCATAATTCTGGGAATTTTTGGTATGTTAACTGAGTTCAATAATCTTTGATTATATTAATATTTCCCAAACATTTCAGAAAAACCAAGGGCAGTCCAAAAATGTTATTTGCACAGTAAACACTCTGAGGTGTTTACAGAAGAGCCTTACAATGACAGAATAATGAAATGGCATCTGGGGCTTTAGCTTTTAAAATGCCAAAGGAAATAAAGTAGCCTGCATCCATCTCATGGATCTAGATGAGAGCAGAGGTCTGTCCATGGTACCTGCCTACATTACTGCAAAGCAGTTGGACAGAGCAAAACAACTGAAAAGTGTAATTTAGGCTCTGTGCATTTCTTTATAACACATACAAAAACTTAGAAATAATTCTAGAAAACTTCAGCACCACCAATTGGTTGCTAAGTTAAATGAAGTGAGCGGATCAAGTGTAAGAGCATGTGCTTAATCATTTCCAAAGCAAGGGTTGAGGTTTATCTCATCCTGCTCAGTTTTCTCTGGGGATTCATGGAGGAAATGCACAAATTGATTCAAGAGCAATGGGCAGAAGTAACCTGAACAGTGATTCCATCACTAGAAGAGCCTTCAGAATGGAGTTAATGTGGAGGTCATGGGGACCAAACAGGGCCACTTGTATGTAAAGAGGTACACCCAGTTCATTACCCCCATCAGTTCTATTATTCAAACAAATCTGAGATTAAGTGGCTGCTAAAGTTTCTAGTCTGTGTAAAAACTAAAAATAGAATATATAAGTTCTGACCTGCCCTGGTTGGAGTAGCTTATCCAAAATCTGATCTAATCTCCATAGATGACATGAAGTTATGAAATATTCACCTCCTATTTTTTTTAACCTCTTAGTTCCTTTTCACAGAGGGCTGCTCACATTAGTGCTTTGAAATAATTGATCTGGGTTGAGTTATT
Organism: Sigmodon hispidus; assembly: GCA_004025045.1. NCBI lineage: Eukaryota > Metazoa > Chordata > Mammalia > Rodentia > Cricetidae > Sigmodon > Sigmodon hispidus. The sequence goes on from PVIH01004636.1 coordinate 105,512, forward strand.
ATCCCAGGGGTCAAGGCAAAGGACAAGGGCTTTGGAAGAGCCCACACGGAGAAATCAGACCCTGAGAGCCTGGTTACCGCTTTATGTTTTTCCTTTTCATTTACCACATTTCAATATTATTTTTAAACCTTTGGTTCTACAGAGGCCATTTTTTTTTTCTGATAAAATTAGTCCCCATTTTTCACTGTGTGATTACCTAATAAAACAGAACACAAGGAAGGTGATTAATCAAAGCCACCGTGGGCACCTGGAATGCCCCAGTTGTGGTTGTAAAGTGGAGAAAGGCCTTTCAGGAAGGTTTGTGTGGAATGTGTGTGTGCTCTTACATTATTCTGTGGTTTTTAGCAAAAAAATACCCACTGTTTAGTTTCCTTTTAATTATTTTTGAGGACGACCTGAGATATGACTAAACGTTTTCAAAAACCTCTCCAAGGCTTTCATGTGACCTCAGGGGTTGTCTCAGTGTTACCTGTGCAAGAATCTATCCACTGTTTCACTTATGTGTGCATATATTAATTATATACACATATAAAATAGTTTATTTTTACATGTGTTAGAAAGTGATCCAAAATTACCAGAATCACAGACTAGTTCTGCTGACATATAGAATTCAGAAAGAGACCAGTTTAGGAAAAGCTCTTTTGATGTTTTTGCTCATTAATTTATTTTTCAACATTTCAAGTTAAAATGTTTTTGTGTTGGAGGAGGAAATGAGCTTGTACAAATTGTTAATACTTAACATGAAGTTCAGAGACTAGATGCACTGAGAATCTGACTTATCACTTTGCTTCACAGTTTCTGATAGTTATTTGTGGTCACCAGGTAACTGAACATTCCTTTATCATTGGCGGGACATCACTTCTAGCTTTCAAAGTTCAGGGCTGTGTTAAGAAAAATGGAGGTGCTTCCTCCTGTCCTTTTCTCCAAATTAAAGCCAGATAAGATAATCAGAAGCAAGCTGTCTCTAGATTGAAGGTGGGAAGTTGTTGAGTTTGTGTTGGAGCCTCTGGTTATTGAAACTAACAAATGACTCATTCCTCTTCCCACACATAGGGAGCAAAGAGTAACAGATGATGAACTGCTCCATCCAACATGTCATCAGCAGGGAGGAGAGAGATCCTTACCAAGAGAGTAAAGACATCAATCCTTCCCTTCTAGACGATCCAGGGTTTCCATTACCCCATCTTGGTAAAACAAAAGGCTCAATCCTCACCTCCTCTCTGAGTAAGGAGACAGATTAGTAAAAGTTTACACAGCAAACCCAAGGTGAATATGTGCCCAAGGTAGTTTTATCAAATTGGGTGGTGAGTTCTGCTTGAATAGGATATCATTCTTTATGGTCTAATATGCTAACTTCCAATGGGAAGTTTCAAAATTCCTCAGTTTTGTCTCTTCACTAGCTGTGACTTGAGGAGAGTACACATGTGAAAATCTTATAATAGAAGACTTAATAATAAAATATTATTAATCATGTAACATTATTAATAGTAATTAATAACTAGGCAAAGTTGTGGCAGTATGAGATGAAGTGAAAGGGTGAATTAAGATCTAAGATTGCACTCAGCTGCAGGCAGAATAGGAGCTTCCTAGAAACATGGTTTTACAGCTTTTCAAAAAGACTCCCTGTGCCCTAAATTCTTTCTCCAACAGTTCCCTGGCATTGTATTAGAAACAAAAAGAACACTAGGCACTCACAATGCTTGCTTTTGAAGGGTGCTATCTTAACAACACACATACATATGTAACTAGCCAGTCAATGATACTGACCTTGGGCACAGTTACTGTTATTCTCATCCTGTGTGAGACAACCAGGGCCCTAATGGGATGTCACTCATGAATGTTCACATGATTAAGAAAAATTAACATTTAAAACTATGAGTAGAGTTGGTGGTCTCATGGTTTATGTGAAAGATTCTGCCTTAATTTATAAAGTGGACAGTGATTAGGAACTACATCTATCATCATTCTCAGGACTTCAGATGCATGGGCCAGGCCCATGTGCATCTGAGTACACCTGTCCACATCTACACATGTGATTATGTACACATGTACCAATGCCACATGAACATACACACTGAGACCTTGATTTTGGAGATATATTCCAAACTTTAGTGTCTGGGAGGATGTGCTTCAGCCTTTATTGGCACTGGGGTTATTACTTAAATCATAGTACATTTTTTTTTCCTCAAAATGTTTGGGGCAGGGTTCCATGTATTTCTGTTAGATCAAACTTGCTGGTTGTATTATGTTGATTTGTTGTTATAGATAAAACATATATATATTAATATTGATCATTTTGGAAGATGCACAACATCTGCTTCTGTCTGCTATCCATAGTAACTTTGGGAATTCTTTTCCTTTTAATGCTTACAGATGGAATATCATGTAGCATGATTATCTGAAAAGATGATACATGAATTATTTTTGTCATATCAATTATTTTTATCTTTGTTTAGAGAAGGTATACTGGAAAACTGATCCTTTGTTTTTCTATCAATTCTACAAAGTCTTGAGATCTGTGGAAATCAGCACCAAGTAAGAAACATCTTCCTGAGTGTACATTTTAAGTGAAGACCTAGGGAAATGTGGTTTTTTAACAATTTATTTTAATCTATGTATCTCTATGTGTATGTGTGGTCTGTGATGATGCATGCATACATTTCCACATATATATGCAGGTGCATGTGAAGACTAGACACAAAAATTGATGCCAATGACTTCCTATATTGAAACACGAATTCTAGTTGGTATTTAATAAAAACTCAGAGCCAGATAGTGGGGAAAAGCTGGAATATCAGAGAGAGGAAACAGACTACAGTCAATTGTCACTCAGCCAACTTCTCAGAGTAAAAGCTGTCTTCATGAGTGCTCAGCTTGGTTTATTGCTTCTACAGAATACCTCAATGTCTGCCTATGTCCGCCTTAAATATCTTTTTCACCCAGTTGTTCCTCTTCTGGATTCAACTCTGCATCATAATCCTAGAGTTAGGATTAAAGATGTGAGCTACTACTGTTTGGTAGTCAGGCCTTCAACTCACAGAAACACAGAAAGATCTCTGTCTCCTGAGTTATGGAATTAAAGGTGTAGGTAGCCACTCAGTTATTTCTGTGCTGGGATTAAAGGTATGAGTTACCACTCTCTGATTCTCAATGCTTGACTCTGGGTGATTCTGTTCTCTGATATTCTAGGCTGATTTTACTAAATATAAAATATATCACCACACTATATCTCTTTCCACTTTATTTTTGAGAAAACATCTTTCTTACTGAACACAGGGGTCAACATTTCAGTTAAAGTTTTTAACTCCAGAGGTTGTTCTGTCTCTGACCTCTAGGATTACAGAAAATGAAATCTTTCTTCTTTGATAGTTTTATACTTTTCTCCCAATCTTATTTCCTTCCATCTCTTTCCAGTCCCTTTTCTTTCTTTGCCATATTCATGACTTTTGTTTTCTATCCCACAGAACTTAACTAGGGTCATCTACATGATCATGGATTTTGAACTATTCCATAGAGTCTGGTAGACTCACCAGGGGGCTCACAATTGGATACTTCCCACTCCCAGAAACTTATTCATTACTTAATAGTTCAGTACTAAGTTGTAGAAACCAATGAATCTTTTCCCTACTCAGAACTAAATGTGGAGCAAACTGGACTTGTGTGCTCCCAAGTACTATTAGGTACAGATGCCATGAGTTTATGATTGTCATGCTTGTGACATGCTTAGAACATAGCATTTCACAATACATCTTCCTATTTTTCCATGGTAACATTCTTTTTATGCCATCTTTTCCCATTTTCTATGAGCTTCAGCAAGGTGGCTTTCTTGTGTAGGGATGAGACCTCTGCTGCCTATTATTCTTATCATTTTGTGCAGCCATGGGTCTCTGTTCACTGTGAAGTAAATTGTTTATAATTAAGGCTAAGAGTAGCCTTTGTCTGTGAGTATAAAAATAGATAAGTAGAAGGAGATTTGACAGTATGCCAATTTAGCTGAGGCAGTAATGAATTTCCCTTGGCTTTTATATGGATCCCGGGCATCCAAAGTGAGGATGTCAAGTTTGTGTGGCAAAACTTTATGCAGTAATATCTTACCTTATATTGTGTAACAGTTTCCTAAAAGACTGAAACATTCAATCCTTAAACAAGAAGGTAAACATTCAAAATAGCTTCAGGAAGTTCCTGAAACTGATCAGATTCACTAGGCCCCTCCCTGCCAGAGTAAGCAATAAAAGCTTTCCTCCCAGAAAATGGGAGCTGAGCTTCAAAGAAGACTCCCAGACAAGCAAAGCTGCAAAGAGGATTCTAAGACTAGACCAGCTACTTTGAAGACACAGAAACCACCTGAGTTGTCTAGAAGTTGTTTAGACCAATTGAGACACATGGAAAAGGATACTCTCCAACCTACTGAGCTCTCTGCAGGCTACACAGTGTGTTCTAAGTCTTCAGTTCTGTGAGCTGCTGTACATGGTGGGGTGGGCTTTGGTGATACAGCTGTCTTTGAGTCGTTTATGATTCTATAAGTAACCCCTTATCTATACTCCTATATGTAACCACAATAAAACTCATTGGTTCACCAGCTTGGACTTTTGTGGTATCTATACTTTGTTCTGTCATGGGTTCATCATCTGTGGTGAGCAGACATGAATGAAAGTGTCTCCCCAGGAAAATATGGCTTTGAAAAGTATTAAAATCAATACAGAAACTGGGTGCTTAGGCAGGAGATCATAAAATCAGGATCTGCTTGGGGATCTTAGATAGCCTACCTCAAAATGTAAAATAAAACAGGACTTGGGGTATCAGCCTACTGGTATATTTCTTATCCAGCATGTGTGAGACCTCAGATTTAATCCTCAGCATGACAAAGCAAAAACAACCATGGACATAAAGAGAAGGGGAATATCCAATCAAAAAATGGTGAAGGAATTTCATTATTTCCTGATTTTCTCACTGTGCAGTGATCTCTCTCTCAGGGCTGTGTAGTCTCTGAAGTTATCCTCTGTTCCCCTGTCCTTTTCTATGGTGTGGATTGGTTTTCATAAAGAAACATCAGCATTCCTGTGGTCCAGGAGTTATTTGCTTTATGAGCAAGCTCCAACTCATTTACAGAAACCCGGTGGAAGCCGTTTCTGCTTGCAACTTTGCAGTCAGTGACCTCCATGCCCTTAGCTCTGCCTTGCTTTCTGTGAGGCTTTTGGCCATGCCTCATTGAAGGTTTTTGTCATGCCATTTCAATTAATGAAACCACTGTTTCTTCCTTTGGCATCTCAGGCCCAACTTTAAATCAAACCACCCACATGGGCAGTTTAGTGTGGCAGCTTCCCTGGGGAGAAGACTCTCCTGTGGATGTTGTGTAACACTGAGTAATGGGGTAAATGAACCGAGATGCTTGTAGGATTCACTATTGTTTAAGACTCCACAGAGGGCTGAGTGGGAGGTGATGTGGTAGAGTGGGAAAAAGTTGGCTAAGGGGAGTTAGAGCTTGAATCCTCTTCCCTCAAGTGGTGTCAGGCCACAGGGAAATTGATTATGTAACTTAATCACACTTAACTCTCCTCACTGGAAAATGCAAATGTCACACAGACTTGAAATGGAGAATAAATAACAAAATACAGAGAAAGGGACTTGGATTTTATTAAGGTCTTAAGTGAGTTGAACACTTAAAAAAATTACAAAACTTTGAACATGTTCTTGTGCTTGCAAGAGGAGGATGTTGAGTGTCTGTCATTCTTTGCCTTGGTTCCTAAGGTGGTGACTGAACCTGAACTAGGTTGGCAGGCAGTAACTTCCTACTTCCCACAATTCTGTGATTATATATGGCTGATGTTCATATGACCACACTCAGTTCCTTTTCTCAAAAACCCCAACAGGCCTTAATATGTAGCCCCTATTGCCTGGAACTGATTATCTAGACCAGGCTAGCCTTGAACTCACAGAGATCTGCTTCTTTCTGCCTCCTGAGTGTAAATATCGGTCAAAGTCAGGACGCCATGGTAGGCTCACACTCAGCTTCTTATATAAGTGTGTGTGTGTGTGTGTGTGTGTGTGTGTGTGTGTGTGATGGTTCTTTCATACTGTTTCACGTAGAATTTGTTTTCTTTATAGATTCCTAAGGACTTTCTGTTTTGTGTAGAACAATGAGCTGGTTTCATTGTTTCCAGAGTGCATACCTTTACCATGGCATCTTTAGTTAGTTATTATCTGATTTTCGTCAGTTTTTTTTTTTTTTGCTATTGTGTCTGGAAGGAGTGTGGATGGGTACACAGGCCTATCTGTCCATGTGTGGAGACTAGGTTTTGGCATGGGGAAGTCTCCCTCTCTTTCTCTCCTTACTTTTCCATGCACAGTCTCTTCAGCTGGCTTGCTGACCAGCAATATCTGGGGCTCCACACATCTCTGAACTCTGCAGCATTGGAAGTACAACTACCCAAGGCAATGTTCAGCTTTTATGTGGGTCTGGTACTCAAGTTTATATAGTGAGCACTTTACCTGCTGAGAATTTCTGCAGCTCTGGTTTCTGACAGTTTAAGTAAAACATGTTCATTTTCTACGAGGCAATATTTATAAAATAAGAATAATCTTGTCATTTCTTATTGGCTAATACCTTAAAATGAAAAAGAAACAGAAAAAGATACTAAATATTATCAAAGGTTAATTGGTATTTTAAAGACAATAATTATACTTTAATATACTAAATATGTTCTAGAATTTATTAATGAATGCAATGTGATTTACTGTTTGTAGAATTATTCCTTGTTTTTTTTTTTTTTAATTCCTCCAGGGTTTTTGAATCAGGGTTGTAGTTAATTTCACTTATGAGTAAGAAAGTCTCCATAATGCTTTTAAGCATTGTGGGATAAAGTGTAGAAATGTACAGAATGAAAGCATTGTTTTTTATGAAGAATTTGAAATATATCTGCCTGTGAAATGATTAATACAATTTCTTACAAATTTTTAGCAGTCATTTAAACAACTACTTGTGTCTTGTAGCATATATATACACACATCCACATTTTCTAACACAGAGCTTTTCAGTTTTCATAGTTTTTCAAATGTTTTGGCTTCTGGATTTTTTTATAATTGAAGAAAAGTCACCTGTATTTGCAACACAAGTCCTTAAGACTTCAGAGTCTGTGAATCTATTAGAAAAAATTCCTCTTTCTCCCTCCCTCCCTTTCTTTTTCTTCCACAGAAAACCTTTGAAGATTATCTACTCCATGAATATGAGAACTCTCTCTTTCAGTAATTCATATAAACCAAGGGTAGGGACTTGTGCCCACCTGGTATAGAGCATGCTGTCACTAATATCTGTTGATGACTTAAGAATTAAAATGATTTTTTCCCAACTCAATCTCAACTTCTGACACTTTTCTACATGTTTTGATCAGCAAATTCTGTTTTTTTACAGTCATCTAGAGATTGTTCTGGGATTTGGGAATGAGGCATGGGCCTCTGGGAAGCTATCTTGGAGGGGCAGTCTAAGAGCATCAAGGGCTCATATGTGGTGTGGATATCATGTAGCCGCACCACAACAATGGCATGTTCTCTTGGCTGGCATTTGTCTCTTCTTTTTTCATTTAATTTTTTTTATAGGTCTTGGTCACATACAAAGATAACTGAAAAATTTAAAACTCACTGCTTATTGAATGTTTTCATCTGTCATCTTCATCATTTTACCTTCATTTGATAACCGAACTTTCACTTTTTTGCAGAAAAATCCTGTCATTCTCAATGTTGTCTACAGGCTTTTATTTCTATTTTCGTTTCAAGCTTCTCACATCTTTTAACACTCATTTCTTTGCTTGCCACGTCATGTTGACATATGATCAGCTCTGGACTCAAAACTGCCTAGTGCCTGCTGTTGGCTGGCTAGGTTTCCTTTCATTGCTGTATTAATTAGGATAAAATTTGAAATCCCCAAACTAGTCGATGTGGGGAGCTGTAGTAGTCAGGTTCACATCATGTGACAAAATATCCAACAGAGGCCACATATGAAATAGTATGAAGTAAATAAGTTTGTTTGGGCTCATGGTTCTTGAGACTCAAGCCTCAGTTCAGATCTGGAGATACTACTGAGCATATGTAACACATGGGGCAGGTTCTTCCAGCAGAGTAAGTGGCACATATTGTTGACAAGGAAGCAGAAAAAGTGGGTAAAGAAAGAGGGAGGGAGCAAGAGGGAAGATATGAAGAATGTGGGAGGAGAGAATGAACAAGAAAAGGAGGGCATAGCTAAGACACCTTCAACCCAACATCTTCCAACTGCACTCTGCCCTTTAAAACTGGCCAACACTTCCCATCACTGACCCTAGTGGAAGCAAGCCTATTCATATTGACCTCTGGGAACACAACCTGTACTCAATCCACAACAGCAGCCACAGGATACTTTAGAAAAGGAGAAGATACCCCCAGTCAAGCGCATCAACCAAGACAATGCAAATTAACTAAAGCATAAATGGTTGATGAACTCAGGTGAAGCATATTCAGATAGTTTCCTATGATTCATGCCAAGTTTCTGTTTATTTGAAATTAAATACAAGTACAACGTTATTTATTTAAGAACAGACAAACGAAACTGGAGGAGGGTGACAGGGAACATGAATGTGTGTCAGCAGTGTGGAAAGTGCTGAATTCCTCCCATGCTAGCTCATCTTCCTGGCATTTGTAGTTGTCTGTCACATGGAAAAATCAAGGCTAGTCCCAGGCTTCAGAGGTGCAGAAATTTAAGTGGCATTGGAAAAGACATCAAGTGAACACAGAAAATGTTGGAAGAAGAGCGCTGACCCCCACAAACCTTTCCCTTCCCAATAACCGTCCTCTGAAATGAGAAATCCAGCCTTTGACCTACATATGTTTGTTATTTACTTTCGTATGCCCAGGTGCAGAATAAACTCCCATCTCCTGGTCTTCCTGTGTCGGAAGTTTCCTGTGATGTTGTGGAGGCAGCAGCCACTGCTTCAGCTCCCAAATGCTGGCAGAGGACTAGCGTGAACTCAGCTTCATCAAAAAAGTGGGGCTGTCTCTCAGGACATTCAGAATTTGCTGCCCAAGTCTACCCTGAACTAGCAAAGATATATAAATATAAATGAACAATCTCACAAAGGAAAGAAATGGGGCATTATGTGCTATGACTGTCCACATCCAGTCACTAGGAGAGGGCATCAGACACAAGCATATCTCCTTAGGGGTCCAGCATAGCAGAGAAATTAAATAAAATAGCTACAGGTACTGTGCTGCAATGAACAATACAATCTCCTTGCACCTAGAGAGATGGGCAGTCAAAGAAAAAATGAAATGGGGCCAAGGTCACAGGGGTCTGAAGAAAACCAAGGGAAGTGGGGTGGGCAGAGAGATGCTAGGTGCTGCCAGAACAATGTGTAGGAAACCAGGTCAGCCAGGCACAATCCAAAACATCAGCAGCAGATGCTTTCTTCTAAACAAAAGAAGCAGTGGGTTGTGGGTCAGAGGTGTTCTCAGCAGAGGTCTAGATTGGAGGAGAGAAAAATAGGTAAGTAGACTGGCAGTAATACCCAGGGTGTGCAGTGTTCCCACCACTCTGGATGAATCTGCTGTTTAAAATCCATCACCATAGGAGGACTGACACTGGGTCAGTGGTAAATGTCAGAAGCTGGGCTCCCTTCTCCCAGAGATGCCCAGCTTTCACAGCATGCCTCAGGGTAGAATGTGCAGACAGGCTAGATTCAAGGAAGCGAATAAAAATTAAGGAGAGGGGACCTGAGTAGTGCTGACCCCTAGACACATAGGGTGAAACAGATGTTCCCATGGCCCTGAGAAGACAGGTGTTAGCCTCCTCTAAGAATGAGCTGTACCATCTGGTCTCTCCTGTCATCCACACCAAAGTTTGAGGGCTATTCTGGGGACAACAAAAGAAACAGAACTATGTTCAACTCTGTCCACCTGGAATCTTTACCTGCTTATACCTTCTTAGTTCCCCAAGTACCAACTATGGGGCAGAGTTTCAGGTGGTTTGCCTTCTGGAGAAATTCAGGCTCCAGACAGACATATCAAATGTTAATGTGCTATTGAAGGTTCTGTTTTCCCCTTTCAAGAAGACGTCCCATCAGCATCCATGAAATTTCTTCTTTGCAGCATAGGCAATCTGGTAATTGAGACTTGAAGTAATGGATCCTCTGTGGGAATATCACATGAGAAAACAAAATGAAACCAAGCAGATAGAAGCCTTTCTTTTTTGCAGGTTATTTTTGGAATCTAGTTGCTTTAGGGGAAGCATTATTATATTCTTCATCTAGGTGGACTTTTTACAGTTCACCTCAAATGCTCCATAAACTTTGAATGTTCATCACAAGGAAGTGAATACCTAAGTAGACAGCCACAATGCTCTAATGCATTCACGGGCTCTACAATGGTGACGTCCTGACACACCTTGTTCATTGCTAGAGTCTGTGCCCAGTAGTGATGCACAGAGTAGGCACTTAGGAGACAGGTGCAAAATGAGCAGACATGGAAAGGCACTTTTCAGGATGGAGTTAGGTGCAGGGCGGGTATGATCCGTCTTAGTTACTTTTTTATTGCTGTGATCAAAACTATGACCAAGGCAACTTACAAAGAAAGTGCTTAATTTTGGGCTTTCTGTTTCAGAGGGTTAGAGTTCATAATGCTGGAACAAAGATAGAGCTTACATCTTGATCCATAACCATGAGGCAAAGAGAGGAAAAGAGGGAAAGACAGAGGGAAGGAGAAAATGAAAAAGACAGAAAGACTAGAATGACATGAGCCTTTTGAAATGTCAAATCCCACCCCCAGAGACACACTTCCTCCAACACGGCCATGTTTCCTAATTACCCTCAAAGAGTTCCACAAACTAGAGACCAAGTATTCCATCATAGGAGCTCATGGAAGCCATTCTAGTTGAAACCAACATAACCCCTAACTACAGGAGGACATATTCAGTGCAGGTGAAACTTCTAGAATCAAGATGACATACTGGGATCCTTTTAGGATACTCACAGAAACGGAACCAGTAAAGTAGTATTTAACAAAACACTTTCCCAGAGACCCCTCTCTACTCGTCCCACATTTTTCCTTATTAATGAAAAGTATGAAAGTTGGGTATCTGTGATTTTAGAAACTGTTCCATTGTCATCTCCTTGGAATCAAATATCTTCACGCAACCTCTGAACGTAATATAGCAACAGCATCATGGAACCCTGCTATATGGCATTAGAGAAATTTGATATGCACTTCTCCGATATGGATTGACTGAACATTTTAAATTGTTGATCACTTTTGTGTATTTGTATTCATGTGTGCATAATATCTATCTTTTCATATTTGTGATTAAATATTGTGTTGACTTCCATTTATTGATTTGTAAAAGTTCTTTAGATATGAAAAAATAAACTCTTTGTTTTATACCTGAAAGAAAGAAGGACTATATTTTATTCATGTATCTCCAATACACATAATAAGTGCTACATAAGTAAATGAACAAATTAATTTGTATTGCAAATAATTTTGACAGGAAGATTTTTCACATATAATTTTCTCTGTTACTGACATCTTCAAACCAGGATAATAGGGCTTCTGGCAATATAAAAATAGAGATAAAGCTTGTGTGTATACTTGAGTAAATAACCATTTCCAATAAACATAAGGCAAACACAGACCTTCTGCTTATAGACAGAATCAATAAAAGAAATTCAATTGGCCTATAAATATTGAGGTTTCTGCTCATCTGGTTCAGCTTTAAGAGCTTGGAAAATAAACACTTTTCTTTGAATAGGTATGGGTCCTAGCTATCAGAACTAGCTGGAGTGAATTAAGACCATGCTCTGTGCCAAGGATAATGCTGAACACTTTCCGCAAACACAAAAAACACTCTACTATTCCCTGAATAGTAAATCTTGTCTTCTCATTACCAGTCAGTTTCCTAGCTTCTGGGATGTAGGTGAACTGGTGGCCAGTAGGAGGACCCAACAATGTAACAAACACATTGCCCAGGCCAAGAAGACAAGCCAACGGGTGTTTTGATGTTTATGGACCAAGGTTCTAGGGCAGGGTGAGTGACGACAGTATTACATGGGATGACACATGTTAGAAACAGTGGCTTTGCTCTTCTTCCATTGACACATTGGAGGGAAATAGTGACAGCAACTGGCACCAATATTCAAGACAGTGACTGCCTAACAAAAGAGGGGAGTGCAAGTACATAAGCTTGCTCTTGATGGACACAGCACAAGTCAGGTACATGAGGACCCAGAAGTTTCTATACATCATCACTGGTGTCTCCAAGAGCAGAGTTTCTGGGGACATGGAAGAATGAGTGACACTATAGTTAGGTGACATAGTAAATCTACATATTGAAGCAGCTCCCTGTGATCAAGACAGACCTCATTGAGCCAAGTAAGTAGATCATAAATGCATCACTGTAGAATGAAAGTGTTGAGTGGTGTGATGGCCATTCCTAGCAGGTCCGCCCTCTCACCTCCCTCCATGACAGGCCCAGTCATTCTGTACGAGAGATCAGTGAGGACTAGAGAAGTCATCTGCTGTTGGAAACTCTTTTGGCCACCACATGTGTCTCCCTTGGAATCCAACTTGGGAAAGAGAGAGGAAGGGCAAGATTTGACAGCCTGGATGTTTTTGTAAACACTCCATATCACCCCAAAGAGACGCTTAGACAGACAGAACTGGAATCTTCTAAGTATCACAATTTAGTGGTTTGTTTTATGTAATTGTTCCTTTTTTCTGCTCATACATGTTGTGTGGAAACAAGTTTCTTAGGGAGATGTTTATCAGTTGTAAAATAAGAACTAACTTTTTTCCTTTGCATATTCTCTCTCTCTCTCTCTCTCTCTCTCTCTCTCTCTCTGTGTGTGTGTGTGTGTGTGTGTGTGTTCAAGTGCATGTGTGCATATAGACACCAAAGGCTGATGCCAATTATCTCCCTTTTTGAGAAAGGGCCTCTCACTGACTTAGATGGGGTTTTTCACTGACTGTGGCACTTGGCGTTTGAGCTCTTATGACTGGCAGAAAAGTCCTGGGATCCTCCTGCCTCTGCTGAAATTACATCATTTCTGGACTTTTCACATGGGTGACAGAGAAAGAACTCCAGGACTTATGCTCATACAACAAGAATTTTACTATCTGAGTCATGCCTCCAGCCCCAGGCACTAACATTTCTTAGCAGATTGAAGCTGAGAATGCAATTTGAGTACTTTTTGGTTCTTATCAAAGAGAATGCTTCTCTAGCATGCACAGGGTCATTCATTTGATTCTCAGCATCAAAAAATCAAACAAACAAAAATTACCACATCTCTCACTTAGGTATTTTACAAATGTAAACATTAAAACATAGAATAAATGACTTTGCTATGGTTACTTAAGAAGCAAAATGACAAAAGCTACTTTCAAACAAAAATTGGTATTTAGAATATTATTTTTTAGGATTTTGTTTGTGTAGATGAGGCACTGCAGAAGCAGAAAAGCTCTGTATTTGGGCATAGGATGCTCTCAGGTTTAGATGGATGAAGGCAGAGAACCCAGGCTTGGTCTGCCTCAAGGGGAGCTTTGACCTTGAGCTCTGTTGCTCCTGCAATGCTCTTAGGGGTATTCAGAGCGGCAATGCATGGAGGATTGGCTGGGATCTCACCTTGCGCAAATTCATTGCAGAGGATCCTACTGAGGATGAAGCTCCCAGGTGAGAGATGTCTGATAACTTAATGGTACTCGTTCTGTGGTGAGTCAGTCTGTAATTGCTGGCACCAACCTTTGCTGTAGCAGCCTCAGGGGCTTGACATTTGAGTCAGATGATGGAACCGAGGATAATGTTGGCCCTGTTTCCTGAAATCTTAGAGATTAAATAATACATTTTTGAACTTAGTTGGTGACTAAAATCACTTTGGGAGAAAAGTTGATAACATGAAAGAAGCCTTATGATTCTTATCTCTTGTGACTAGAATCTCTATGTAACTGGATCAAATGGCTAGTTGTCATGTAACTGGTTCTGAGTCTTTAGAAACATAAATATGACCAACTTAGTTTAATTTTAAAGGTCAGACTTTTTTTAAAAAATAAAATAGAAAGCTACTGTGATCATCAAGCTTGTGGTTACTGTGTATATTAGGGGTTGCTGAATGGTGCCTGTATTGAGGTCAGAGAGTGAATTCTGCTTCCTGAAATTCTGCTTGGCGAATGAATTTCATCCATTTTGGTTTAGCTTTATTTTTGTTAATGTAAATCACACACATGGTTCAAAGGCCGTATGGAAAGATGTATTCTTAAAAGTCCTGTCCCCTTTCTACTCTTCTTTCCAGGTGATCATTTTCATTTGTTTTATCGGTGTTTAAAACAAACATCTGAAAGTAATGTTTTATCCACCATACACTATTTTATCTTTTGCTCCTTTAACTTTACAATATGATTGTCGCTGACTGCATCCTCATTAAAAACCTGTCTCTTGCCTTTTCCATAGTTCCAAAGTACCCCCATGGCATGGCTGAATTGTGATTTATTGAATGGTGCCTCAGTGGTCTAATATTTGAATTGTATTTTCTGTCTGTCACTGTAACAAAACACATGAGGCAGTAAACTTACAAAGGAGAAAGCTTCATTTTGACTCACTTTCTGAGGTTTGAATGAATTATCAATTGGATCATTGCTTTTGAGCTGATGCAGAGGCAGCATCTCATTGGCTTGAGTAGGTGGTGGAGAAAACCAACTTACTTCACAGCTGGAACACCAAAGTGTGGTGTGTGTGTGAGACACACCCTTCACAAGCACATACCCAATGACATGAAGTCCTTTGACTATGTCTTAGAGAATCCACCCCTTCCCAAATGGCAGGAAGCCACTCGGTGACTGAGCTTTTATCTAACAGGCCTCTTCAAGAAAACTAAGATCCAAATTCTTGCTAATTGTTGGTGTATCTTTTTCAAAGCTATGTGTTCAGGTGTTTTTCTCCTTTTAAGTTACATGGCAACTAATTCTATTTTTTTTTGGCTAAAGCCAAATATGCCCATGTCTGAAAACATTTACTAAGGGCAAAAAGTTTCAAATTTCCCCAAATTTAGCATTCAAAACAGGCTTACCAAGATACTGTCAACACATGTGTATATGCTTATGTTTAATGTCTGCCATGTGCAAATTCCTGTGGATCCTCATCACCACAATTAACACAGGAAATTGAATGCTCCCAAAGTTTCCTTATGCTCCATTGCTTTAGTTTGATTTTACTCTGTCTTGTGGTGTGAGAACACTCCACAGGAGATCTCAGCATCTGAACCATATCAGGCAACTGAAACACAAGGTGCTGGGACCTCTTTGTGATAGTGACCAGATTTGCTCCAGATCATGCTCAGAAGTGAGATGCTGGACCACATAGCACTTCCATTTTTTTTTTAAAAAGTCTTTGAGAATCCAGAAACACTACACAATGTTGACAAGAATCAAGAGTGCTACAGCAGTTACCAGAAGAGGGTGGATGGGGTCCTGCTGTGTCTGTATTTTTGTATCAGGATTTTGATGGGTTTTTCTTACTATTTTTAAGGATTTATTCATGATTTCAGCAAATTTGTATTTTATGTTTCTTTTTCTAATAATTTTTCTATGCAAAATGTTATATTTTAAATTTCTGTAGCTGAACTGATCCAATAGCTTTTATATGTCTAGCCTATTTTATTTCACAGGGCACCAGAGTTATGTTTTAAGTGTGCTATGCTTGTGGCTGAGTATTGGTCTGGCAGAACTTGTCCATTCTCATGTTCTGTTTTAGTGTTTCCTAGACATTCTTGAGTAAGAAACTCCATGACAACCTTAGAGTCAATTTGTTTAGCTCCAGAAAAAAAGTAAATTCCCTGTATTTCATTACCTCATTAAATTCATATATTATATTGGGGCAACCTGATGGGTCTGTGCATTGAATTATTGTGATAAAATCCTGAAACCCTTTCCATTTCTTGTGACTTAATTTTTGCCTTGTGGGAGGGTGGTGGGTGGTGGGCATATCTTAAAGCCTTTGGTTTTTCTAATTTCATGTTCAATTTTTTAAAAAATATAATTGTAGACAAATTGAAATAAATGAAACAGAAATGAGCTATTCTTTTATTATATGTCCTAGTAGCTTATTGTTTATGCATGAGAAGGTTATTAGTTTTTATATGCTAGTTTTATGTGTTTCTAGCTATACCAGTCTTTACTTCTTTTGTTAAAAAATTAGGTTACTATCTATTCTCTTGGCTTTAGTGAGGACACTGTTTTATCTGCTGCAAGAAAAGACACAATGGTACTTCTCCTTCCCAATGTCACAGAAGTGATGTCTATTTAAATACGTTCCCTGGACGTGGTGTGTTTGTTCTCTTAGCCTCCCTCAGCCTTTCTACCTCCTACTGCTGCCCCTACACAGCTTTGCTCATGGAAGTTGCTGGCTAGGTTCCTAGAGACAAAACAATTCAGGATCCAGCCAAAGGCTGAAGACACAATCCTCAGCCTTTGCTGCCTTCCCATCTTTGGGCAGGTGCTATTCCTTATGGAGGACTCCACAGTTCAGGATGGTGTGAGAGATCACTACTGTACATCAAATTAAAGCTGGAAAAAAGACATAATTAGTCACTGTGCCCTATTGGAGACAAATCTTCAGAAAAGCAGAGAAGGCATCTCAAATGGAAAAGTACAGAGGTTAAATGCAAATGTTAGATTCAAAGGAGCAAGAACAAGATAATAAATGGTAGATAAGACAAAAACAAGAATAGATTGATATTTCAACAGGTGCAGTGCATAAGACAATTTCATTATGCATAGGCAAGAGGCTGTGGTTTACGTTTATGACCAGTGTGGGCTTATGAGGCTGGTTACAGGTCACAGGATAAAAACAGGTACTACTTAGACTTCACAAGGGTTCCAGAAAACTGTTCTATAGTATTTGTTGAGAAGGTCAAAGGCCTAGTACCTTGCCATTTTAATCATCACCTTCTACTACAGTCTATAATGAAGAAAATGTTCTCAAATCTGTGTTGTTCAGTAAAGTGGCTGCAAGTCACAGTTCTAAGATAGTTAATTTTTAATTTATTAATGTTCTTATCTAATCCATTAATTATTATTTTGTTAATTGTATAGGTGGGGCATAGGGAGAAAATTTATTAATTTAACCCCAATTTAAACAGTTAAAGTGGTTGTATTATTGAACAGTGTATCTCTAGAATTTTGTATTTTATAGTAACAGAGTTGATGTGCTTGACTGAGGTCATACATAAGTTCAGATCTGTGAATTCCAATAACACACACACCATCACATCAATAGAACTCAGATTCATGAATTCCAAAGACAAACACACCATTGCATCAATAGACTTCACTTATAATAGAATTATAATCAAATATGATATTATAATGGTGTACAATGAAACATGATCAGTTAGTTACACTTTATAAAGCCCTCCCACAGTTTATGTTATAGTGATGTGTGATATAGTGAACAGTAATCTGCATTAATTAGTAAAGGAAAAATAGCAAAATAGCTTATTCAAAGTCATGATTATCTTTAGTTCCAAATATGCCAATGCTGCACCTCCATGCAAGCTTCTTAAAGGACAACAGACCGTACTGTAAATCTTAGCTAAAGTTCAGAGTCTGACTCCAGGCTCTGAACTGGTTCATCCACCGCAGCATCCTCAGGCCCTCACTGAAAGCTGAGAAATGTATGGATGGTCTCCATGCAATAATCACTTTGCAGTGTATATAAAGCAGCATGTTGTGTGTTAGAATATTGAAAGGAATAGTGAATTATCTTACAGCTGGGCACTATATTAACTTTCCACAGGTCACCAAGCCCGAACTGGCAGAACTACGTGAGTAGAGACTGATTGGTTTTCTAATTCCAGTTTTAACTGGTGCATAATTTTATATTGAGATGGGCTCTTCACGCTGACCCCTGGACCTGGTTTTCTGTGCTGGAAGTGGAGCCTGAGGACAGGGCTGGTGTGACATTTGATTCTGTTGGGCTCCTGTTCTTTTGACTGGCACTAGACGCCCCCATCCCCCAAGTGCTCTACATTGAGAAGAGCATGGCTTCTCTCAGGACTAGGGGTGTTTTACAGAGGTGCTCCTCCCTCTGAAAATAAACCCCATTCTTCCTGCTGGTGCTCATTTCGGTTGCTAAGTCAGTTTCTATGGCAAAGGCCCACCAGCTAAGTGAGGGTCACATACAGTTCATAGTTCAGACAGATGAGCCCGGTGCAGCAATAGCTGCTTTCCTCCAAACAGAAGGCAGGAGTGTAAGGAGTTGGATCATCAACTTAGGCAGCACTCTAAGCCTTTGTTATTGGAGTACAGTGACAAGATATTGACATTGGCATTCAAAGCAAAATAATCAGAAGTCCATTCATAGTATACAAGCATTGAGGAATGCTTACGTGATTGTTTCAGTTAGCGAGTCTGTTGCTGTGAAAAAACACCAGGACCAAAGCAACTTGGGGGGGAAAGAGTTTGTTTGGTTTACACTTTCATTATCAAAGGACAGAATCCTGGAGGCAGGAGCTGATGCAGAGGTCATGATGCAGAGGTTACTCAGCCTGCTTTCTTGTAGCACCAGCCCAGGGTGGTACCCATCCACAAAGGGCTAGACCCTCCCCCATCAATCACTAATTAAGAAAATGCTTTACAAGCCTTTAATACAACCCTATCCTCTAGAAGTATTTTCCCAGTTGAGATTCTCTCTTCTCAGATGACTCCAGCTGGTGTCAGGATGATACAAAACTATCCAGCACAATGATATAAAACAGAAGGTTACAGACATGTTTAGAGCCCTGCTTCTGCAAAGTGAAAGTCCAGTGAGATCTTACACACTAAAGACACTCAAAACTGTTACAGGAAGAAAATACAGACTGACATAGGAGAGCGAAAACTTTTATAGCCCATTTCATCACCAATGCTGGTCATCCTTTGTTCTCCAGAATCACATGTATTTGTTTCTTTCTGAAACACCAGTTGCAGTCTTTACCTTCCCGCCTTTTATGTTCCATGTACTAATCCCAGAAGCAGTGTAGCTGTTCTCCAGATAGAGTTCTTTTTCCATAGAGTGAAGCTGGTCCTCTTTAACATTTGTAGTTTGGACACTTATGATACTTAAGTACTCAGACTTTTTTTTTGGCAGTGTGATGCTCCCAAGATGACTTGTTCATACAAAGCCAGTTGTCATAGTCATATATATATATATATATATATATATATATATATATATATATATATTCTGTTTTGGTGACAGGGCCTAAAGCAGCCCAGGCTGGACCTGAACTTGCTATATATTCCACACCTGGCCTTGAACTCCTGATCCTTCTGTCTCCACTTTCCAAGTGCTAGTATCTCAGATATTCATCACCATGTCTGTTTCACTTTTTTTTTTTTAATGTATTGTGCAAGGAGTTGTTTTCTTTGTGATTTATAGCTGTTTTTGGAATTTTGTTCCAGTAATTTCTGAGACTTTCTGTCTTTCTTTGTTTTAAAGACTTGTGTTAATTCCAGCTCTGCAATTGTCATTAAGAATAATGGCTTAAGTTCAGAGTTATTCAATTTCTGCTACTGGTTTTAAATCAACAAACATTTGTGATAACGCAACAATAACGGTAGTGATTTCAGCACATCAAAGAGCTTCTATGAAGGTGTGTAGTGAACTCAAGGTCAAGTGGATTTGAATCTATTACAGGCATTTAGCCTCCTTTGCAGCTCTAGAATCTTCACACCTTCTTAGGTCTTTGAAACTTATTCAGTATGACATCAGAACACATCATACATGGCTGTGTGTGACAATGCATGTCAAGCTATATGTTGAGAAGAACACTCAGGAAAAGTCTCAGTTTATATTATTCATGCTTTTGATTTCTTGTTCTAATCTCAGAGGTAAAATAGATTCACAATATCCATAGAACAAAATACAATATAGTTATTCATAATAAATGTGAAAATATATATGAAAATATACATGCTTCACTTTTGAGTGATTATAAAATGTTCCTTTAGGCTGATTTCATTTGCAAAGTTAATATACAAGTGGATACATGTAAATTTATGTCTTTATACAAATACATACTAAATATCAAAATCATATAAGTGTTTTAACTAAATTGCTGATGGTACACACCATGAATATGCAGCCTCAGAGATGATTCAAATTATTCTTTGCCATTTTCCTCTCATGTATGAATTTATTTTGGCTGCTGTTGGTTTGGGGGTCAGGCTACCTCTAGACAGCAAGTTGATTTATAACTTGTTATGTAACCCAGACAGGTCTCAAGCTCCTTGTCTCAGCTTTCTGAGTTCTGGGGTCATAGGCTATTCCCCAAGCACTCTACATAATGAATTTGTATTTCTGTGTGATACAAACATACAGGAGAGTTGAGTCATGCAGGACTATTGGAGAGATTACTCCAGTATCTTCTCATATCCATCTTCACCCAGAGCAGGAAATACATAAGCTAGCATTAAAAAAGATTTATTTATTTTGTTTTATGTGTATAAATATTTTGTCTCCATGTATGTATTCTATGTATACCATGTCTATTCCTGGTGCCAACAGAGGTCAGAAGAGGTCATTGATTTCCCTGGAACTAGAGTTACAGATAGTTGTGAGCTGCTGTTCGGATGTTGGAAATTGAACCCAGGTCCTCTGTAAGAGCAGCAAGTATTCTAAACTATTGAGCCATCTCTCCAGCCTCATGTGTTAACATTTTAGAAGCCTGATTTTCTTTAATAGATCAATAGTCATTTTTTAGTATTTTTCTTTCTTCTTAAACTGGCTTACATTTTTAAAAATTACATTTATTTATTTATTATTTGTGTGCAGTCGGGGAGCGTGTGCCATAGCAGATGTGTGGAAATTAGAGGACAATTTGCAGGGTTGTTTCCCTTCTTCCACCATGTAGAACTCAGGAACCGAACTCGAGGCTTCAAGCATGGCAGCAGATGCCCTACCCTACTGAGTCATTTTACTGGCCCAGCCCTAGATTGACAATTTATGTTCAAGAACTATCCAGAACTCTTATAAACTGCAATGTATGAGAAACAAACAAACAAAATACAACCAGCAGAGTATGGCATGGGGTGACATGGGATTCTCACTGAGGCATTTCCTACAAAGCTTTGTTAACAGACTATTGCAGTTTCTGCTCTGCTCCCAGCTGAGATTTCCATTCCGGTAAAATCCATCCATCAGTTTTTTTTTTTTTTTTTTGCTTTCTGTACTGTTCCCAGATGACCAAAAACTCTCCCCAAGCCAGGAAACACTTGTCACAGTAGCAATAATGGTCTTGGGAGCCACGAGACTTAACTCCCCCCAAGACACACCCCCTGGGCTCGCACACATTTGTGCTTCTCGTGAATCATGTTCTTTAAATGGCACCTTGCTTCCACCCAGTCGGGTCTGTCTTCTGAGTGTCCGGGGGCTTCTGGGAAGCACAAGCAGATTGATGGCTGAAAGCACCCTCATTATCTCTCACTGTAAATTCTTTCATGAGTAATCTCTTGTGCCCTGGATGCAGAGCTTTAGTCTCTCCCTCTCCCTCTCCTTCTCCCCTCCCCTCTCCCCGCTCCCCTCCCCTCCCCTCTCCCCCTGCATGCTATGAAATAAAAATCTCAGATAATGTGTGAGCTAATTTTCTCCCCTTTCTTCTCACACCCTTGATCTCTACAATGTGACCTTAGAACTAATAATTTATTTAATTAGCAAAGCTCTATTTAAATGGCCTTAGTTGGTGAGGAATGAAAAATAAAAGAGATTAGTGTGTTTAAACAAAGAAGATGACAGGAACGAAGAAAGAGGGAGTGTGTGTTTTATGGTGCCAGGAAAGATTTCTCTCAGATAATTCGCAACAGATAGAAATTATATATTTTTGCCTTCCAAGAAACTACCCTAATTAGTCCCATCTTTAAAAATGTTTCCCCTTGTTTTTAGCACAAAAAGCATTTCTATGACTATCACTGATTTTTAAAAATGTGTGTAGATAATAATCATTTTCTCTTGAGCAATTACCAATTAATTGAATAAAATCAAATATATATGTTCATCCACATACACACATACATACATATGTATGACATGCACTACATATACATAAGAAATTGTCAAAAAAAACAAAATAAATAAACCAAGGGTATTTATGCATCAAAATAAAGTACAGAGAAATTAAAAAAAAATGCTCTGTAAAGTCACTTTATTTTTATTTTTTCTGTTGGCAAATATGCCTCTGAGATAATATTGTATCATGTGACTGATGATGTGTAGAAACTAAACAATAAAAAAGGAGAAGTGATTGTGAGAGAGGCTAATGGCATGTGTTCATGTCGTGAACACAAAGGAAGAGCTAGCTTGGGGAGGAAGGGGGCCAGCAAAGTATGGGGTATACACTGAGGGAGACAAATAAGGACCAAGTATCATGAGATGTATGTATGAAAACATCACAAAATATTAACTGAGGAACCAGGAAGACTCTACTCAAGACACCTATTCAACCTTGTAATTATACTTCAAACTTATACCTACCCCCTTTTCTTATGAACTTTATCCTTCCTTATGGTTGTGAATGAATGACCCTGAATTCAAAGTACTTGATCTCCTTTACTATCATTATGGTCTCTTCATCTGCTCCTGTTCTTCTTCTCCAATGTCAGTCAAAAGCCCTGAGTATCCTATTGGGCCTCAACTAGAAGCAGAGAAAGAGTTCACTATCATAAAGAAAGGACTTGAGACCTTAAGTCAGCAAGACCACATTGCTTGTATTTACTCCTTTCTCTTCGGATGTTCTACATCATTCCCAGGGTCTGGAGTGCTGAGAAGACTTGAAGTTGGGTGAACAAATATGACACTTGATATAATGAAGTACTGTCTATCAATAAGTGGAAGGAAATAGTAGTACATGCCGCCACCGGGATGAGCCAATACCATGCTAAGTGAAAGAAGCCATACACAAGAGGCTATATACTGCACAATTCTGTCTATATGAAATGTGCAGAAAGGACCACTCTGTAGGTAGAAAACATAGACTAAGTGTTCTCCAGGCTAGAGGGAGGATTGAGAGTAACTTCAAATGCGCATTTGGGGGTCAATGGAAATGTTCAAACACTGGATTATAATGAAGGCTGTACAAGTTTGTAGATTTACTAAGATGCACCAAGTTCATAGTGGTGATGAATAAATAATATGCTATATAAACTAGATATCAATAAAGCTATTTAAAAACTTTTTAATTGTCCAAATGAAAGGGCTGAGATTGATCCTGTTTGGACTGTGTTTGGTCA
This sequence comes from Sigmodon hispidus, assembly GCA_004025045.1. Classification (NCBI taxonomy): domain Eukaryota; kingdom Metazoa; phylum Chordata; class Mammalia; order Rodentia; family Cricetidae; genus Sigmodon; species Sigmodon hispidus. The sequence goes on from PVIH01004636.1 coordinate 128,777, forward strand.
CAGACCCCAGACCTTGTTCCCTCTTGCTCCATGATGTTTCCTTTTCATGCTAGCTTTAAGAAAATTAAGTTTCTCCCTGAACCATAAGTGCTCAAAGTAAAGAGGTAAGCTGTATGTATTTGATATAACTCTTGTCTTGAAGAAAGCCGACTTCACAAGAGGCTGACGGATACACAGGCTCTGCAGGATGGGGGCTCTGGAAGGCTTTCCGAAGAAAAACAGTATAAATGAGTGCCAGGCAGTTTTATTTGTTTCTCTATGTCCTCTTAATTGCTTTTGTTCCATGCTTTACCAACTCTGAAATCTATCCAGGGTGAGTCATAATCTAAAATCCACATCATAATCATAACAACACAAGCTTCTGGTCTAAGTGTGGATATAGTACTTAGATAGTGCTGATCATGTTCAGGGCCATTGAGCATGACGGACTCTGAGAGAAAGAGGATTCTCTCTGTTTTCTAGCATCAGAAGCCAGAATCATGTAGAACTGCAGGTACCTTCAGTCACATATCCTTTGTGTAAAGAAAACCTGTCTCCTGCGTAATGTTTTCTGATAGAAGGCTAAGAGATAACGGATAACTGATATCGAATCCCTGCAATAGCCACGGAGTAAACAGTAACCATCCACCTTTTCCATTTATTTTCTCAGGGCTTTTTCTGAACTGGAAGTTTTACTAGTATGAAGGGCATACAGTGGGGAAGAAACTCTTCATATAAACTCACATGCATGATTTAGCAGAAGAGTGAACTTTAAGTTCAGGACAGCATGGTAGCTGCTTCACTGGGATGCAGAGGGCTCTGGTATGTCTCAGCTTCCTTATTCTGTCTGTCTCTCTCCAGCCCCCCAATTAAAGATTGCCTTACAATTCTGAGTACAGGAGAATGACCTCACTGCTATGTGAAGTAGTAAGAAAATTACAGAAACGTTTGCTCAATCCATGGCTTTTTCTAGTGACTTTGACATCATCCTGAGCAGGAACCATGTTACATAAGCGACATTTAGATGCATGTGGCCATGCCAATTGTGGATCTACTTTCTTCAAGTTTCTTGTTTCTAACTGATTTTGAAGAGGCTCCTGACAGAAGACAAAAGACTCTCAAAAACTTCATTTTTAAAAAAATAAACCCTGAAGCAAGTTGTTGTTCATTCCAACAGGATCATTTTATACAGAGAAAAAGGCCCACAATGTGTATTAATAAAGTGTCTGAGGCATTCACCCCTTACCCAGATGGTTCCAGGAACTGCTTTGGATTCAGAGTGGAGTCAAACAGTCCTTAACAGAGGTTTCCAAGACAATGTTCCCACCCTCCCCATCTTAGACAAGAACTGATGATACTCTATCACCAATTAGCAAAGCATCGTTTGAGTAGTGGGCTGTCTCATTCTGTAGTGGAGGACTCTGGGCTTGATGAGCACTTTCAGGTGGGTCATGGATAATTTTCCTCAGAGTTACCAGCATCCTCACTAAACTATGGAGGCCTAGGCCTGGCCCCAGAGGCATCTTCAAGTCATACAGCTTAAACAGACTCTCTGGGGAGTCTTCTTTTCTTTTTTCTACCTTGTACATTGATAGTTCATAACTAATAGTTTAGACCCTGGCATAGTCCTTATGACTCATGATAGAGCTCTCAAGACAAGCTGTTGTCTTAATTGCCATTTCCTGTTTGTGTATGAAAGAAAGCCCTTTGGATTTGTGCCTTTTTTTGTGAAAAAAAATCACAGGAAGCATTAAAAAAATAAGGAGTCCTGAAAGAGGGACAAGCATTGCTTATGTTTTTTTAAAAGATGATAAGGGGACTTGGATAATCTGTAAGTGCACAGTCATTATCAGCAGCAGCTGCACCTCTTTAAATACATCTGAGATGTTGGCATCCAGAGACCCTTGTAGCGAGCAGGAATGCCATGATTCCAATACTTTGGATGTGCGGATGCTTGTGAAATGAAATCAATCATTTCACCTAAATACAATATTTCTTTCTTTCCTTCCTTCTTTTTTCTTTGACTCTTTCTTTTTTCATACCAGGGAATGCAGACAGAGCAACATGTAGGAACCAGAAAAGCAAAAGGTATTGTAATATAAGGTAAGTCTTTATCCTCTGAGGATTAAAGAGATTCCCAGTATTCCAGTTCTGTAGATGTTTTCTTTCCATCAGAGAAAGCCTGCTTGCTCTCCCAAGATAGAAGCTAAATAATTGTTTTCATCACCTTCAACAGACACACACAAGACAAAGAAACAAATGACTTCTCCATGAAGCAAGGGCTGAGGTCTGATAATAAAAATGGAACCGAGTGGCAGACTGCTTCTTCTCCTGAGTCTGCCTGATAATTCCCTTTGCTCTCTGAGTAACTAAAGAAGAGGCAGCTGTCTCAGCAACCAGGACTCAAAACCCTATTAGTACTGGTGACTCATCAGCTGAATTCTTTCTTGATGTCTGGAAATGTCAGGAAATTAAAAAGCTTCATGGCATCTCTAAGAGTCACGTCCCTAGTCAGAGCTGTAACCACTTTGAAATATTCTTGGCTTCATTTGGAAATTGATGGTCACCCGGGACTTGGCCTGGTTTCTTCCCATCAGTGAAGAGAAGGACCAATCTCCCTGAGTTAACCACTCTGCTCACCTTTCCCCAGCAGCATGGACTGTGGGATGGAAGGCATCGATGCTTCAGAAAACATCAGTGTTTTCAGCATTTTAAATTCATTTTACTGTTTTTTTGATAAATACAAAATAAATAAAGAAGAAGAAAAAAAAGGTCAAAAAAAAAGAGAAAGCATCAGTGCTTGCTAGTACCCTATAATGCATGCTGAATGCCCTGCACAGCTAGCCATGTCCTGAGTACTTGGCTTGGTCTTCCTTAGAGGAAGCAGTAGGCAAAGACTGAAGCTACATAGGTTCTCTTGTTTGGATAAGGAGTTGGTAGAGAGAAACATTTAGAAATATTCAGATAATTGCAGTTATAATGTTAGTCTTTCTTGGAATAACTCATGCTAATGTTTATCTTCCCATTTATTTAAAATAGAGCTTATAATTTTATTTTAGTTCAACTGCCTTTTGCTCGAAATATAAGGACTAGAAGCTTTATGTATATATGATAAAAAATTATAAATCTTTGGAAAATAAAATTTCACATATGGATACCTTTCACAGGTAGAGCAAGGAGGGATTTGCTGGGAGATTAGAAAAGAAATGTAAGAAAGAAGAACCAAATTAAAAGTAACTCTAAAGTCATTGACTTAAACAATAACTAGAAGTAGTTGCTATGAATAAATTGAGGAAAAAACCCTCTAACTGTGTGTGTTTATAGGTGATTCAAGGATTTGATATGATGAAGATGATTATTAGCTATCCAATACAGACATTAGATAAACAGTAGTATAGTTAACTCAAGAGTTTGGGGAAGAAGAAGAGATTGTGTATAACTTGTCTTGAGAATTGTATGTAAGGCATTTGAGACATGATTGCGATGAGCTCATTTGCAGAGTGAGAGAAGGTATAGAAATATCCAAAATGGGACTACAATCCAGTACTTTGAATTGTAGACATTATATTAATGAGGGGTCTCCAGCCATATTTACTAAGAAGTAGGATGTGGGAGAGTGAGATCTTCCTAAGAAAGGCATCATTATTATCATAACCTAGTCTTTAGCAAGCAGATCCCCGGAGCTGGAGTTGCTGGATGATGTGAGCTGCCTAACATGGGTGCTGAGAACCAAATTCAGGTCCTCTGCACTCTGTTCTCTTAACTGCTGAGTCAGCTCTACAGCTCCAATGATGCAAAGAATGAATAAGTTTCAGCGTGAGTGAAATTCCATTGTGTATTGTTGCCATGGCCTGGGAGTGGGAAACTGGCAAAGCCATTCACTGTAGCCACCATATGGACTGGGCCCAAAATGGATTGCGAAACTTTCCTTGGGAATATAAATGTGAGCAAGTGAACAGTATATACAAAAACTAGCTCCTGCAGCTTTGTTCTTACAGATGCTTACAGCCTGAGACTGATCATCCACAGAGACCTAAGCTAACTAAGCCCTCCTGTTGTGCTATATACACCCTAGTAAACATGCTGAAGTTCCATGATGACTGGAGCTAGTCAGTGCCCTTTATCAGAGTGCATACTCTAGCTAATCCAAGCTTTCCTGTATACATGTCTGTATATCCATTCTTTTATCATTCCCTTACTGTGTGCCTTTGTTCAGGGCTAAAGGACCAGAGCCATAAAAGTCATAATACATTACTTTTACCAAAGCTTACCTTGAAAATTAGGTACAGTGATCTATTGACAGTTGTAACTAATGACTTTGGATGATATAATAATATATTATAATAAAAGTTGAGTAAAATTTATTAATTGCTTGTTTCTGTAATTATCCATCCAATATTTTTATACTAAAGGTGACCACAAGCAAATGAAATCATGGAAAGTAAAACTGAGGACAAGCAGGATATGTCCACTGGATCAGCTTGCAGGTATAGAGCAGTAGTTCTCAGCCTGTGAATCCAGACCCCCTTGGAGATTGAATGACCTTTCCATGGGGGTCTCCTGAGACCATCAGAAAACACAGATATTTACATTACAATTCATAAAAGTAACACAATTACAGTTACCAAGTAGCAATGAAGATAATTTTATGGCTGGGGGCCACCACAACATGAGGAACTGTATTAAAGGGTCACAACATCAGGAAGGTTGAGAACCAGTGCTCTAAAGGATCAGAACTAATGAAATGAATATATATTAAAGGGAGAGATATTATCTTGATTTACGTGATATGCTCTGACTAGTCTGCACAGGGGAAAGTCTAAGAAGCCAGTAATCCATGAGGGGATGCCTCAGCAGTCCCAATTTGTCATCAAAGATCTAGAGGATTCCTGGAAAGCCACTAACCTTGAGTCCCCATTGAAAGGCCAAAGAAGTTGGCAGCAGAGGATGGCAGCATTGCCAGTGGTGGTGGCCACAGGACTGGTGGTAACAACAGGGCAGATGAACTTATGAGTAAGATATGAAGGCCAACAGGTCAAGAAGAAACATTTTTCCCCAGAATCTTCTGTCTGGGCTGGTGCTGAAAGGCACTACCCACATTCCGGGTAGTATTTCCTATTTCAGTTAATGCAAACAAGAAAAGGCATGGTGTGCCTAGAGGCCTCCCTGTCTTAGTTGATTCCTGATCTAGTCAAGTTGTAAACAAATGCTGTTGGAAAGGAGGAAATGCAATGGTTCTGCTTCTGCATCCAAAGGCAAGAGCTCATTTTGAGGTCTAGAGTATAAATTTTAGCTGGAATGCATTGGAGGATTTTTGTTGTTGTTTTAAATCATATTTTACTATTAATTATTGGACAAGCTGTAGTAGGAAGGTAAGTTTCATTTTAGCCCAGCTGGGATAATGATGATACTTTGGTATTAATTATATTGGGCAACTGGAGATCAATTTCATCCTGTTTATATCCCTTGGGAGTTTGTGATAAGCCCTGCCTTTTACAATCTGAGCTGTGGTATATCCAGGACAGTCTCCGCATTGCTGGACACACTGTGTGTCCTTCAGCATAAACTAATCCCAGGGACATATTTACCTTTAGTACAAGGTAGGGACTGGAGAGATGGCTCAGGAGTTAGAAGTTCTTCCTGCTCTTGTACCTTTCTCTAGTACCATTCTGAGTATACATGTCTGTTAGACTTACAAATGCCTAATTCTAGCTCCAGGGGATTCATTGCCTTCTTCTGCCCTATGCCTACACAAGCAAACACATGACAAGCTCTCACACAGACACACCAACAAAAATAAAACATGAATCTTTAAAAGTAGATGCTAGCATGAGTGAGATCATGTTCAAGGTTCTCTTTTATCTTTAACACCCACATCTCATTTCCTACAAGTTTATTTCAGTGTTGACTTCCTGTAGTATACAGCAGCTATGTCAGCTCCCAACTGTGAAGTCTGTCAGGACCCATGTTACCTTAAAATACAGAAGCTGAAACGGCAGTGATGCCTATTAATGATCTAAACCCTCTGTGTCAGGTTTGCAAGTCTAGAAACCTGATGATTTCTTTAAGTTTCCTCCTGAGACACAGGGAAAGTAGTCCACCCCTCCCAGCCTAAACTGTCCCAGTACCTCATCTTTGCCTCTTTTAGAAAACTGATGGCTTAATTTTTTTAACCTACACATCTTGAGTACTTGCACCCAAAAATACAACAGACTTCACAGTCTTCTGCCTGCAAGCCTAGGATGTGAGTATTCTAAGGCTGTTGTAACTGAGTACTGTAAATCACAGATAGGACACCTTCCAAGTGTGGTGCCTGAGGATTAATATTTTTAAACACAGGAAGCCTTCAGGGACATTTACCCAAATCATAGCAATGGGATTATAAATCACACTATACGTAGAGCTGGTGTGTACAATGATTCTGGTCTCCCAGCTCTAATCTAAAGACAGATAGGGTGGGTTTAATGAGGGAAGAAACCATGATTGTCTGTGGGGCCACACTTTGCCCTGAATGGCATGCAGTTGCTCTTAATCATCACACCTCATCTTTTGAAAGAATACCACTACATCATCTACATGATACTTAAAGACAAGTAAATAGCTGGCACAAGCCAAGATCCATTCAACAGAGTGTTTAATTTCTTCAAACAATGCTCAAAGAAGGTGGATATGTTTGTTTTCTTATACACTCTGTTTTCCTGAAAACCCTTTTACAATTCTCCTTTCTGAAAACTACCAAGCCACCTTATAGCTACCAAGCTTCCAGGAGTTGAATTATAGGTGGTGTTCAGATGGTATGAGGTGGCTTGGAGGTTAAGAACACATCTGGTTCTTTCAGAAGATGTGAGTTCCCTTCCCAGCATCTCAGTCAGGCTCACAGGTGCTTGTAACCCTAGGTCCAAGGGATCTTAATGCCCTCTTCTTGCCTCCACAGGCATTTGCACACATGTTACACACATACACACTCACACACACGAGTAATAAATAGACAAAATAAATCTAAAAGCAAATCAAATGAATTTAAGAAGAACAAATGTAGGGCCCTGCATGATCTTTCCCTGCACTCTGAGTCATGAGGCAAGGCCTGTGGTTGCTGGTTGTACATTCTGAGCTCAATACTCAGTGCCAGTAAGTTTCTGGCTTCCTGCCTGTGGGAGTCAGAAGAGGAAGTTGAAGTTGTTTACCTCAAGTCAGTAATTTTCCAGCTGCCTGGGGAATTTCTACTGTGCTAAGCCCTGGGTATTTAAGTCTGACCCCAAGTCTCAATAAACGGCATACTCCTTGGACGAATGACCCAAGTCTTTTGTGTCTTTAGTCTCTAGATTTGTGCCGATAATCCAGGTAGTGCAGGTGCTACAAACAAATGGCATGTGGGGCATATCAACAATGTGGTATGTTCATATTTCAGACCCAGTATTCTTTTTTTTTTTTCCTTTATTTTGAATTTATTAAAAAAAAAACACAGTAAAAAGAATTTAAAATGTGGAAGAGTTAACAATAACTATATAGAGGATAAGAATGATAAGCATGGCTTATCAAGGGGAGACATACAAATAAGATTGCTACACCTATATTTTCTTTGTGTTCATCTTTCCCTCTGAATTTTTTTTTTTTCCATCCCTGTATATCCTTATTCAAGGTCTCTTCCCCCTCCCAACACATCTGGTCACTTTTTTTTTTTTTTTCCTCTGCCACTCCCCATCCCCTCCCTGGGCAGGGAGCATACAGTCCTATGGTCCCACTGACCCATTAATGCTTAGATCAGTCTCCACCTCTGGCCAAATCCAGTTCTTTCCCCTCTCCCTCAAGAGTGAGTCAGGTGTTCCTCTAGGTGGCGTGGGATCCAAAGGGTCAGTCCAGGGTGTTTCTGATCCCAAGCTGTTCAGTGGTTG
>PVIH01004637.1:0-50433 GCA_004025045.1 Sigmodon hispidus
AAAGGATGATGATGTTATGGGGTTTTGAAGTTGGATTATTTTAATTGGCTTTTTGGAAGCTGAGAATGTTTATTTAGGTGGCCTTGGCAAGTGGAACTATATTTGTCTAGAATTAATTTGTAGGTTTTGATCTTTTGTGGAGACAAAAGTAGAAACTTTTTTTTTAAGTAATATATTTTTATAAACAGATTTTTAAAGTTAAAATATTTTTAAAGTATGTGTATTTAGTAACCTTAGTAATTAATTATTTTTTGTATTTAGTTTATTAAAAGTTAAATAATTAAAAGAAAACAAAATAAATATAATTTAGACTTTTTGTTTATTTGTCATTTTTATACGGCTTTTTTAAAAAATTTTTATTGTTATTTTTTTAAAGGTTTTTTAATTTTTTTTATTTTTTTGAAGCTTATGTATATTTTATATATATTGTATTTTGTTTAGAGGTTTTAAGAGTCTAAATTTGTTTTATTGAGAATTTGTATTTATTTTTTAATTTAAAGAGCTTTAAAATGTGTGTATTATTTTAATTGTTGACTTTGTCTTTTTAGGTTGTGTTTTATTATGGCGGAGGAACTCGCTGTTGTTTTGCCACTGTTGGCAAAGAGTACGAATTTAAGAAATGTTGTTATGAGAAAAACTTTTTTAAATTGTTTTTTTTTGTTTGTTTAGTATAAGTAGAAACTTTAAATCAATTATATTTGTGTTAATTTTGTCATGAAACGTATGAGTTTAAGCTATGTGTCATGGACGTGTCATTTTTAAATTTTTGTCTGAACATTATGTTGTCTTTGTATTGTAAATTAATTTAAATATGTAGTTTAAAAAATTGTTTTAAACTTTTTAGGCTTTATGTGGGTGTTTGTGCCCCACATTGGGCGCCATCTGTTGTAGTAAGTTTTTTTTTTTTTTTTTGACTCGTTTTGGTTCTGAGAGTTTGTGATTTGGAGCGTGTGTGGCGCTGGCAGTTTGGAATTTGGTTTGTGTGTTTGTGGCTTTTGTCTCTTAAAAGAAATGAAATTATATGTTTATATATTTTAACACTGTTTGGCCCATGTCTTAAGCACATTATTAGTTAGTTTTTTTTATCTTAAATTAACTTATTTTTATGAATTTATTTATTTTGTGGATTGTAGCCTGTGGCTCACTTGAATTTTTATATGTTTTTTCTTTAAAAAACAAATCAAAACTAACAAACTCCACCCTTCTTCCTACCTGACTACCTCTAATTCTCCACCCACTTCTATAATACTCTACACAAGTCAAAACAATTCTTTATTCACAATACACAAAAAACATTCCTACCACACGGAACTGGAAGACTTGTTTTCTTTAAGGCTCTGGCCACAGGGAGTTTAATCAACCTCCAGTAAGTAAATGAGCAGCATGAATGGGCAGTTTTTTGTAAATGAGGAGATTATGTGGGTTTGAATCTGTGAGTCCTGATAACTGAGTTTGACAGAATGCATGATATAAAACAATAAATATATACATTAAAAAGAAGAAAAAATGCATACTGTTTAAACTACTATATGAAAACCTTGGATAAACGATTGTCACATATGTTAGTCTGATTGCCTCCTATTCAGGGCTTTCCTGGGACCAAATGTCCTCTATCATTCTACAGTTGCTAGGTCAGTGTGTTTCCAATGGGGCACAGTCAACCATGCCATCCTATCCAGGTGTATGAATACTATAGCCAGAAATACATAACATTTTACACACTTAATTTTAAAATATGCTCCATGAACTTCTATCCCATATTTCCTTTATTTATATCTGTTCAGAGTTAGTTTGGAGGACACAATCTGATCATTTGCACTACTTTTCCAAGAAAATACCTTAATGATATGAACTTATCCATTATCTTTTTACTAAGGGCTGTTTCTAGATATCAAGTCTTAGAATTACAGTATCTAAATATATTTAATAAATCTCTAACAGGATAGGTCCATTTAACATATATTTATCAAAGGCCTACCATTTTCTTTGTATCATATGTATATCCTAGGATAGAAAAAGAATAACATAATTTTTGCCTTCCAGATAATACTTAGATTTGTATGCTATCAAAATAAAACTGTTATGTGTATTTGAATAATGGCCCCATAAGTTCATATATTTAAATGGTTAGGAAGTGGTACTATTTGAGTTGTTTCTTAAATAAAAATCCTCAAATGTTTTATTATGCAATACTAATAATAGTGACACAATAATAAATCTAATAAATAAAGACGATGCATCCAATATTAGCCACTTTACTCTATAAAAATGAGAGCCCCACAGAGATAAAACTTTACATATCTTTAAGTGTTAGGTTAATTTTAATATTTGATGGAATCATGGCTCTTGCAGAGATTTGTATTTGACACCCAGAAGAGTTCCTGTATGTGTATATAGAAGCTATAGCACAATCGAGCTTCAAGAAAAGCACACTGGTACAGAAATGCCAAAGGAATGATTATTTTCCTAATGGCTCTCTTTTAGAAGAGCCTGGATGAACCAAGAAATGCCCTGTTAGCAAAGCTGACATTCCACATGATCTCTGTGTATGAGAGATATGACAAAGCACAACCTTCTCCACTTATTGTAGAACACCATTTTAAATATCTCACCATTTGAATTCTATTTTCCTTTGGCCCTAACTGAACTAAAATTTGATTCAAGGTAAAAATTCATCCCAATGAGAATTATACACAGGAGAAATATTTACAACAGGCAGTGCGATCTTTCTAGGTAAGAACATTAAATTTTTTTCTCATTTCCAGACAGTTGAAATTGGTCCAGTGCATACTTTTTTCTCCCAGGTCAGTTGGATTTCAATTTTACCTTGGGAATCTGACTTCATTTGGTATGAAGCTAAAGATGAGTTGATACTGTTTTAAGTGATTTACAGAGCAAGCATGATAAATGCAGTTGGGCCTATAGGAATAACAAGGAGCATAGGATTAAATGGCAGCCCTATTCGAACCCTATCTGTCGCTTCTCATCATCATCTTGCATGTAATTCAACTGCACATTATTATCATGGAATCATAAAAGACCTTGAGAGACAAACTCTTTTACTTTGACTTGTATCAAATGCTCTCTTCACTTGTTTCCAGGGCTGTTTGCTTATTGTTGTCATTCCACACAGCTAACCTGTTTTGTCCTAAGGCAATTTACTCCACCTATTTCTCTTACTGATATTGATCTTCCTTAAGGTGTTTTCCTGGGTTGAAACTTATTATTCAGATTAATTTAAATGTCTACACCTTTGAAAGGCTCTATCGCTATCCATTCCAGGCCAACTTGCAGTGAAAGCAGATTTTGTTATTATGTTTTGCTTTTTCCACTTAAGACAAGTATTGGATTACTTAGATCTATTTGAAAAAAAAGACTGACAAAGTTTCTAAAAGTCTGGCATTTTCTAACAACTTTCACATGACTTCATAAATCTATTGTTATATTGAGTTCTTTCAAGTTCTTGATGGATGCTTCCAGGCTTCTCTAATACCATAGAGATGAAGTGAACAACAGTAACCCAAAACGCCAATGCAATGTGGTACCATAGGGAATATGTTCTGTTACATTTTTGTTATATTTATCAATATTTTTCCCAAGTCCTTTTGAAATCCAAATATCCAAATTTGTTTTTTTTCAAATTTTTTATTTATATTGTTATTTAAGATAGTTATTCATGACATCTTCACTACATAATGTAATTGTGGTGGGTTTAACAGATAGTGCCCCACAAAACTCATGTGCATGAATTATTGGCCCATAGGGAGTGTCATTATTACTCAGTAGGTATGTCCTTGTTAGAGTAGGTATGAATTTGTTAGAGGAAGTATGCCACTGTAAGAGGCAGGCTTTGAAGTCTGATACATGCTCATTGAATGCCCATTGTAAGATACAGTTCACTTTATATTATTGTAGATCAAGATGTAGAAAGCTCAACTTCTTCTCCAGCACCATGTCTGCTTGCATTGCTCCATGTCCTATCAGGAGAGTAATGGACTAATCCTCTGAAATTGTAAGCCAAACCCAAGTTCTTTATAAGAGTTGACATGGTTATAATGTCTCTTCACAGCAATAGAAACCCTAACATGATGTACCTAAATAATTACATATTAAGTTAATCATTCTGAAGGGAATTTTGTAATATGAAAGTTGATTGCTGTACTTACAAAGATTGAATAAGATTTGGTTAATATTAAAACATGGAAAAGACTTGAAATGAAAATGGGAGATACCCAGTGACAAATTGAAAAGGGAGAAAAAACAAACATTAGGGGCAATAAGTTTCAAAATTTAGATAAACTATGCCCTATTCAGGAAATAAAAAGAAATGTTTTATTTTATTAACATGCAACTGTTTGTGAGATCTATACTAACAAAATATTTTTATTAGTTATAGGTGTAAGGATTTCTGGCACTCCATGTAGTGAACCCAACATAGAGCTGGATGAAACAAAAATTCCTGGTGTGCAGTGGCCATGTGGTGAAGCCAACAGGGCACCAGCAGAATGCGCTGCATATGGAGGGCATGCCCTTAAGCATGGCTACTATGTAAATCAGTGCCCACCCTCTCTCTTAAAGGGAGACACCATGTTGCAGTCTGTCTCTCTTTTTCACTTCCGTTTCTCTGCTCCTGTACTTGCCTGCCAACTCTCCTAAATAAACTCTTGTGTGGCCCTGGTAGTGTGTGTGTGTCTCTTCTCATGTGCAAAACCAATAATTGGTGCTTTATTAATTCAGTAAACAAAGCAGTAAAATCAAATTTACCTAATAAAAATACCTTGTATTGTTAAGTAATATGGAGGAGAACTGTTTTCCACTATAAATCTTTCTCCTTGTCTGCACTTAGGAGTTAGTCTAATATTTATTTGAGGCCTTATAGCTACAGTTTTCTAAATAAAAAGTCCAAGGACAGATCAGCTCATTGGGGTGATACATGGAAGGGTTCAGTGGTAGATGGTATTATGGGAGGGGGATCATGGCATGTGAAAAAATAGAAGCAGAGATATAACCAAAAAATTGGAATCTACTCATAGCTCTCCCTTATTCTTTTTTTGTTCTCTTTGATTCCTCTATTTGAAGCACTTTCTCAACACTGAAGCTCAGACCACTTCCTATTCTCATTCAAGAATCTCACTGGCCTTCAAAAGCAGGGAGATAGGCCCGTTGTTTCTGAATGGCTTCCTTCAACAATGCTGCACCAAGTGACTCACATTTTTTTATTATTTTATTATTATTATTATGAATAAAGTCACATTTTCTATCCATGTATATCCTTTTCAAGCTTCCTTCCCCATCCCACACCCTCGAGTCATTCTCTCTTCTCCACATCTCCCCATCTCCTCCCCAGCAAGGTCAGGAGACCCAAGGTCCCAATATGACTTAGTTTAGCATCTACTCCTGGCAGATCCAGTTTCCTCACACCAACATCAAGACTGAGTCAGAGGTGTTCCTCTGGAGGGAGTGGGATCCAAGGTGTCAATTCAAGGTGTATCAGGTCCCAAGCTGTTCAGTGGTTGTGGTATGCAGCTTGGACACGCTTAGCTTTTTGCTTTTTTGTTTAGAGTCCAATTATGAGAGAGTATACCCCCTGCTTATCCTTCTGGGTTTGTGATACCTCGCTCAGGAGGATTTTCTCCAAATCCATCCATTTGCCTGCAAATTGTAAGATATCATTTTTCTTACTGCTGAGTAGTACTCCATTGTATAGATGTACCACAGTCTGTTAATCCATTCTTCAGTTGAGGGGCATCTAGGTTGTTTCCAGGTTCTTGATATTATGAATAATGCTTCTATGAACATAGTTGAGCTAATGCATTTGGAGTGCAAATGTGCTTATTTAGGGTATACAACCACAAGTGGTATTGATGGATCTTTGGGGAGATTGACTCTCAGTTTTCTGAGAAACTGCCATACTGAATTCCAGAGTGACTGAACAAGCTTACACTCCCACCAACAATGAAGAAATGTTCCCCTTGCTCCACAACCTCTCCAGCATAATCTGTCATCAGTGTCTTTTATCTTAACCAATCTGACAGGTGTCAGGTGCTATCTCAAAGTTGTTTTGAATTGCATTTCTCTGATGGCTAAAGATGTTGAGCACTTTTTCATGTGTCTTTCAGCCATTTGTAATTCTTGTGTTTAGAATTCCCTTTTTAGATCTGAATGCCATTTTTTGATTGGGTTATACAAGGTTTTGGGCTCTAGTTTCTTGAGTTCTTTATGTATTTTAGAGATCATTCCTCTATCACTTGTAGGTCTCCCTTTTTCTTACAGATCCTGCCTTCCTCTGAAGAACAAAGGATTGTTAAGAAAATTTAAAGCCCCTCCAAACTGCAGCATCATTCAATTCAATGCTATCCTATGAAATAATTGATTATCAAACACAAAAGTGTTTGTTCTGAAAACATATATACAATTAACATTGTATAGAATGAGTAGACTTTATTTATGAACACATGTTTCTACATGCATGCATATCACAACAAATGATAAGAAGCTATAAAAGTGAAAGACAGCAAAAAATTGTATACAGGAAGATTTAGAGCAATGATTCTCAACTTGTATGTCACAATATTTTTGAGGGTTCAAATGCCCATTTCGCAGGAGTTGCCTAAGACTATCATAAATAACTGATATTTGTATTACAATTTATAATAGTAACAAAATTACATATATGAAGTTGCACCAAAAATAATTTTATGGATGAGGTCACCACAGCATAAGGAACTCTAATAAAGGGCCATAGTATTAGGAAGGTTGAGAACCACTGGTAAAGGAAGGAAAAAAATAGAGAAATGATGTAATTATTGTATAACTTTAATAAATCCTAAAATGTAGAGTCTTTATTTTTCTCTTCTTATTAACTGCCAAAGGAATGAAGTAGGTGCTGTAAGGCTCACATTTTGATTCTAGTGACTTCTGGTGACTAGTCATATGACTCTTTTTTAAAGACACTTTTGTCATTTGTCTGTTCTAAGGACTAAATATTTATTACAAATATCAATTTTTGAGGGGGCTAGAAATAAATTAAATGCAAACATCCATTGAAAATAATCTCTCTCTCTCTATATATATATATATATATATTATATAATCTTCCATTAATGATATATAACAGCCTAGCTAACACTTTAAAAAAACACAGAGTTGCAGGGACATTTTCTGTAGTGGAATTACTAATGTATATAGCATGAAGTGAAACCTTAAAATTAGAAAAGCTGAGATAGTGGAGAAGAGAAAAGTTCTAAGTTTAACATTGCTTCATTAAACACATCTGATGTCTAGGACTTTTAGGGCATGAAGCAAAATGTATAAGAGACACACTATAGTAATAGAAGAATAGTGAAATGCATATGACATTCAGACTGTGAGGAGCTGATAGGACACAGTGTGTTTTACTAGTACTGAGCTAGAAGTCCAAGAATGTGTTGTCTTGAGTTTCTGAAGGATTTCTGAAGACTACTTGGTTTCTCCATCAGATGAATATTAGCTTCTTCAGGAATCTATCTACTCACTTCCTGCTCCAACTTTTAGTTTCTCCATAATTTTAAGTCATTCCTCTTGTCCTGCATTAAAGCTAAGGCTTTAATGTTTCTTTTCCTCAGTCCAAGGCTTTTTATTTTTAGGTATGTATTCTACTACTTTGTGAATCTTGAAGTTAACAACTTGTTCTTAAATCATGGTGCTCAAAATATCAACTAATTATTTTTCTGATATGCTGCCTTTTTAAGTAATTAGTTAGCATTTAGAATCAACAATTTATTCTCAAAGGATCTCTTTCAAAGAGACCCTCAAAATATTTTATAATGAAACTTTTCTTATACCTCTTTAAAAAGGTATGCAAATGGTTTCTCCTCTGTGTACATGTGGTTCCATATTAAGTTTCAACTTCATATACATGGCATAGTCAAGAATACAGATAGGCATTAAGTGTTTCTTGCTTTTTTGTGATATGTGATTGTTTATTAGCTTTAATATGATGCTCTGCCAGGAAAAGAGCTGTCAATTTCGAAAATTAATTGACTGAAATTTTGAAGTTGGATGGTAAAAGTTGGAATGCAGCAGAAATGATGGATACTTGTAAATTTCATGTTTATTATCTCTTTCTCTCAGGCAATAATGCAGGTAATAAATTAAGCAGAATTCTGTATTACACACAAGGAACTTGTACCTGATGATACCAGTAAATGATGATCCAAATAAATGAATATGAAGTCTTTAGCTGAATTCTATAAAATAAACAGATATAAACTGCACATTGATCACTGAAAATGTGTGTGCACTTTGCATTCCTGTGGTGAGTCATACACATCTCAAGAGCATATTATTTCTATGTGCCTTCATGAAGATATAAAATTGCAAAGGATTTATTAAAGTTGCTTTCTGTAGTAGAACATAAGAATTTTTTTTTTTTACATGAAGCTTATAGTATCTTGCCTGAGAGAAACCAATGAAGTAACAAGAACACTCTAGGTACTTCACTGTCAAGAAATCATTAACCAAAAATCAAGTCTTATCTACTTGTCTGTTTATCAGACTTGTATTTCTTTTATACTCTGTGCATGCTAACTCTTGTGTAGATGAGGGGACTCTCACTGTGAATGACTTTTATTACAAATCTGTACCTGGGAAAATTAACTTGTAGAGAGTGAGAATGGTACCCTCCTTTTTAACTTAACATTTTTGATGGTAAATATTAAATTATGAATTCTATGTCTGATATATGTTTGAGAGGTTTCTTGTAACTTTAAATATTGTTAAATTTTACTATTAACTGAAACTCAAAGTAAAAATATATATAACTGAATATATTTGATAATTGGTATGCATGTATGATATATATGTGCATATGAATACACACATGCACTCTCATACACAGACACATGCACACTTCTACATATATAACTGTAACTCTTAGAATCATAAGTGGCACACTCTTACCCCAAGGGCATCAGCTCAACTATGTTCAGCATCATTCATAATAGACAGAACCTGGAAATACCCTAGATGCCACTCAACTGAAGTATGGATTAAAAAATTGTGGTATATTCACACAATGCAATACTACTTAGCAGTAAAAAAAAATAGTAATATCCTAAACTGAACAAATAGATGGATCTGAAAAGTATCATCCTGAGTGATGTAAAACAGATCCAGACAGATAGACAAGATTGTACTCACTCATAAATTGATTATAGATATAAAGCAAAAGATAAACAGGGTAGAATCCATAAACTCAGAACAGAGGAGAACTTAAGAGACATCCGTTGATCCCCCTGGAAGGGGAAATGAGGAAGATCTCCTGAGTAAATTGGGGTCATATGAGAAAAAAGAAGGGTAGGTGGGAAGAGATCATGAGAGAATGAGATGTTTGAGTGGGAGGAGCAACAGAGGGTGAGAACAAAGAAATAGATATCTTGATAGAGTGAACCATTGAGGAGTTAGAGAGAAGCCTGGTGCTAGGGAAATATCCAAGAACACACAATAGTAAGGGGTGTCTAAACAGGACTTATCCTATAATCAAATGAATGACCACCCTAATTGTCATTATAGAACCTTCATCCAGCAACTGATGAAGGCAGAAGCAGAGATCCACAGCTATTCACCAAAACAAGCTGCTTCCCATCAAGTTAAAGAGGGGAAGGAGAAAGCATATGAGCAAAGGGACCAGGATTATGAGAAGAAGACCCCCAGAGATGGCTGACCCGTGCTACTGGTAGCCCACTGAATCTGAAACAACTGCTGAGGAACCCTCATGGAAAAGAACTAACCCCCCTCAATGTAGATGACAGTCAAATGGTGTGAGCAGTTTGTGGAGCCTTTTGCAAGAGAACCAGAATTTATTCCTGGTGCATAAACTGGCTTCTCAGAGCCCATTTTCTACAGAGAACTCCTTTCTCAGCCTGGATGCTGAGGGGAGGAACTGAATCTTACCTCAACTGGATATTCCAGACTGAACTGACTCATCTTGGGATTCCTTGCCCTCTCTGGGGAATGGATATGGGGATGGGGTGGGGGAGAATTAGGGAAGACAGGGAGGAGGGAAACGAGGGGGAGCAGTGGAGGGTATGGGGAAAAACTTTTTAAATATAAAAGAATTATAAGTGGGTTGCTACTATTTATGAATATGCAGGATCATAAAGGTTGAAAAGAAGTATTTAGTTGGGACATAACAAATTGTGAGTCAGAATGTTGTAAGAAAGCAGACTTCCAAAAGAGTAGCACTATTTCAAACCTTGTTACAAACATTGGTGTGCAAATCTAGTACACACAAAAGTCATCATTTTGCTCTCTATCCAGAGTGCAGACAAAAGAAAAATGTTTATTACTTTAGAAGCATCTCTGCATAGTGTCTTTATTGAAGGTATTCAGGGACAGAAGTGACACCCTCTTGGTACATATCTGGCAACACTGAAAAGAGCAGAATGGAAAGATTCCAAAGGGTGGCGGCACAACAATGGATGAGGTGTCAGGTTTCAGTTCCTTCACAGGACAAATGGCTTTTTTGTTACCTAACTGATTAACCATCTTTACTTGAGCAAAGCACTTCCACAATGAATGCTTATAAAAGTCCATAATCAAGGCTAAGAATTAATTAAAACCAAAGCCACATGATATAAAGAGTATTTTCAATAGTCCACAATTATAGTAAGCAATATAGATTTATGTAAAAATAGGAGCTTTGTGTCTTCCATACCAGGAAACACACAAAGTGCATGATAGATTTACTTTTAGATATAGTAAATGGAATTTTTTATAAGTATGTTGTAAAACCATATATTTCTATATATTTCTGCAAGATTGTACAGTTCTTTTGAAAAAAACTGTCTGAGACTCAAAATTCAGAATATCACCCTTGTTCCCATGAATCTATAGATGCCACAAGATTTTATTCTGCGTTGTAAATGATCCCTTATGCCTCAGCTTGTCAACAAAAGTTCCTGAGGTTTACTATGTATAATACCAGAAAGACATCTTTCCCAGGTTGTTTTGTGTTCAAACAGCAATATTTCCGGCTCTCTAGGAATGACATGTTGTTTGGATTACTGAGCCCAGTCGAGCCTCTGGACTTGGAAAAAAGACTGAGATTTAGTAGAAAATATATTTTCCAGCCCTTTAAAAATTGGAATGCCACTTTTGAACTTTAGCAGAAACCATGCTGAATTTTTAAGTTAGACAGTAGATAATTAATGAATATATGACTATGCTTTCTCTGTCTTGTTTCTACTGAACTAGAAGGTCAGAGTTTCATCTTTAAGACAGTATAATAGATGAGAGATGACACATTGATTTGCCAATTTTAAAAAGATGATAACCTTGTGAATATTTGCATTGTGCTAAATTTATACAAACATACCTACACAGTGTTGAGGCTACTGTTTCTGTTAATGTAGAAAATACTCCAGTATAAATATATTATAAATAAATGACTATTTAGGACCATCAAGTTGCATTACCTTAATCGAGGAGAAGTGAACCAAGCTTGGTTTAGATTTAGTTTGCATGTCATATCCTTGTGTTTTATAATGTCCCATGTATGTTTGTTTGTTTACACAAAAGCTTTAAACCTGTTGCATACAAAATGTGAGCATATAATAGTCTCAGAATTATCTTTATTTCTAAATTAGCTTACTGTCAAAAAGTGTTGGGGTTTTTTTAAAATTGTGCAAATATTCACATTTTTATGTACAGAATTCTGGAATCATTATTATACATTAGGAAAGAAATGGTAATTCCACCATTTTGACTTCAACCTTTTGTCTTTCCTATGACCATAAGAAATAGGTATTTTAAATCAGGATCTTTACAGAATAGAAGTCTACCAACCAAGAGGAAAGTAAAGAACAGGGGCCAAAGGTGACTGAATCTGGCTGTCAACGCAGAAGAACCAAGACCTCCTGAAGCTTCCAAATGATGTCATGTGGTTGGTTAAACACACTTGTAAGTGATTAAAAGAATTCAGGTTAGTATTTTTATGGGTTTGCTGAGTGCGCTAAAAAGTGGGTTCTAATTCTGCTTTCTCTTCGCCTGTTTTTCTGATGTTGGTTTGCCTTGTCTAACTTTGATATAATAGTTTTTGTTTTATCTTATATTTTATTTTTTATATTCTATTGTTTTCTCTTAGAAGCCTTTTTTATTTTCTAATGAGAGACAGAAAGGGAGTAGATCCAGATGGAAGAAGTGGGAGGAACTGGGAGGAGTAGAGATAGGGAACCTGTGATCAGGATATACTGTATGAAAAAGTAATCTATTTTTAATAAAACAGGGTGGGGTTGGGTATGACCCTCACCAGTCTACAGTGATGGAACTGGTTAGTCTAAGAAACAGAGACATGCACCTCCTCCAACCCCAGGCCAGAGAAAAGGATGCAGTTACAAGGTGGGGCATAAACTTTTATTTACATCAACTTATTTTCAAGGCAAGTAATAGATTTCATTCTGCTGAAAAGACATAGATTGCATTGCTCATAATAATTTACCATCCTGTATATGTTTATTATGTCAGAAAAAGAATTTGTAGTCAGAAGAATATTGGGTAAGAACAACATACTCACTGAAAATTAAAATAGATTGATGTGGTAATTTTTAGTTCCAGCAGTCTTTAATCTGAAGCATTAGGATCTCAGGAAAGCATGGACAACACTGTATTCTAAGACAGCCTGGTTACAGACAGGGACCATTTAAAATTAAGAATGGCTTAGAATGTATAGGATGTAACATGCTCAATACACTGTTATAAAAATTGAATTATGAATTTCATGTCTTTAAGTCAAATGGGCTTCTGAAAACAGGAAATAGTGTTTATTGGATCAGGGTGATCTCAAGTTGGCTTAACTGTAAAAAATTGAAATATAGCTCTTTGTCTGCTTTTAATGAAGCAATAAGTTTTAAATATGTAATTGTATCAGCATGGTTTAATGACTTGATATATTTATTCCTTGGAAAACCGTAAGAAAACATAATCCTCACAATTATTATGTGTCCCAATAGTAACATAAATTTTATTATTAACATTAGTGAATGTTAGTGGTATAGTCATACAGCATTTACAGCTTCATATTTTCACTAAAAATAGTGTAAATACCATAGAATAGATAAAATAAAATATTTTAAAATACATGCTAGGAAAGATTTTTATTTTTTTCAAAGTCGACATCAATTTAGTGTTTATTCTATTATTCCTCTCAGTTTTCAAAAGCCATTGTGCTGTCTGCTGTGAAGTCAACATAACCTGCAGATTCAATTATTCTTTAATGATACACTTAACAAGGCTTCCTGTGCACAAATATAATCATATATTCCTACCTTTAAAATCTTTATTTAACATTATATTGTGCAATGTAGGTTTACTATTGTCTAAAACATTGAGAATCAGAAATACACTTGCTTAGTTCAATTCCTTAAGGGACAAGCAAAATTCATTCAACCCATGCAATATTTGACAAAGTAATGAGGTGAAAAGAGAGAGAGAGAGAGATTTAAAAATATTCTACATAGTGCATCTGTTAGGGACAGCTAAATTATCCCTGCATTTTCAGTACTTCTGAATCAGAAATACTTACAAAATGCATATTTGCCATCAGCTTCCATTATCCAGGTAGATCTAAAGCCAGTGACCACGGTTTTGTAAGAAAATGACACAGAGGTGCAGCCACACAAAGGTGGTGACACACAATGGGGCTCTGCAGGCATGAGTTAATGGGCTCCCCGGATTAAAAAAGGACATCAATGCTTTTCTGCAGAACTTCTGGAGGAAGTAATAATCCAGCTAGAGTTTGCTGTGGAGCTTCTGGGCTGAAGAGATTTGAGAATTCCATTTCCACTGGTCTATTTAACCAAGTCTTGCAATATGTTAGAGATATAATATCAGCCTTCTGTTATGGTTTGGAAGCAAAGTGTACTGCAAAAGGTCCTACATTACAGCATTGTTACCCAGTGAGGTAGTGTTCGGAAGAGCTTAGGTCATGTGGGATCTGAACCTAAGCATGAATTAATATTTAGTATATTAATAGTTTAATGGGCTGTAAGGAAGTTGTGGAAAAATGGAGTGGGAATTATTTGGGGGGGGTGCTTGGAAGACATCTGTGTCAATCCTTTCTGTCCCTTTCTTTACTGGCTTCCATAAACTGGGCTACCCCTTCATCACACAATTCCTCTGTCGTACTCTTCTTCCCATAAGCCCCAGAGTTACTGGGCTAAACAGGTATCAAAATTCCATAATTTAAAAGTCGTAACAAATGAAACCTTTCAAAGGTATTTTTGGGATATTTTCATTGTAACAATAATTATATTACTACTTTCTCACATATTTCTTCTGAGTGTAAAGAACTTTAAAGTTCAAAGGTGATACACATTTCATAGAAGGTAGGAAACATTCCCAGTAGGCAGAGGAGCACACTGCACATGTTTGTAGATACAGAGTAACCATTATCTCTTGCTGCTGTGAGATCTTCCTTGTTCACTGATTCAAACCTGGGAATCCACTTTAATGCTTTGGTCATGTGAGATAACATTTGCAATGATACAGTAATGATACTTAGGACATCCTTGCACTAGTCAGGTATGTAAGCTAGTTGTTTCATATTGGAACTAGTCCTCTTAGCCCTAGCTGGAGCAACTCTACTTTGCCCCAAACCATCACACACTTGATCTCTAGGTGAAGAGCTACAGGCAATTAATGACTGCTGAGAGGGATATTCAATCAGGATTCTAGGGATGGGTCCTCAACATGTTATCCAATAACAAATAGCCCGAAACACATACACATATGAGTAACACTAAAAGGACTCAGAAGGTTGTTTATATATACATATATGCAATAACAAAGAAGAGGTCACAAATTTAAGTGAGAGTGAGGGGGACATGAGAAGAGTTTGAGAAGAGAGGTAGGGGAGGAAAGAATATAAATATAATAATCATGTATGAAATTCTCAAAATATTAAATTTATAAAGAACAATTTTGTAATGTAGCCGAGGATAACTTTGAAATCTGATGCTTCTGTGTCCACTTACCAAGTGTCAGAATTACAAGCACATACCCCTATATCAAGATTCACTTCACCTCTCTGTTTTTAATGTAAATTTTTATTTCTATGAGAATCTATTGAGTAATATATTTACATAAGTTCATCTCCCTCTCATCATACTAACTTCTCCCATTCTCTCTCACTTTCTCTCAAATGAATAACTCCTTAGTTGTAATTGTTACATATTACATACATACACAAAAGTAATTAAGTTCCTTTAGTGTTGCTTGTATGTACAAGTGTTTATAACTGCCAACTTTGGTTCCAGGCTGGCTTGTAACTGGAGAAAACTATTCTTCCTCTGATTGTAGTTTCCTCTGTCTATGTTAATGTCTCAATTGGTGTTATCATCATGCATGTCCAGTTTAGTCAAACATATTTTTGAGTTTTTATGTGCTCCTTCCCTGTTATATCCAGTAGACATCATCTTGAAGCAGGCATGCTGATGTCTGCAGAAATAGGACCTTACTTTAGAGTTCTGGCTGGCAACTGAGAGTAACAACAATAGTCCATATTGTTTTGGAAAATCTCTTGAGTTCTTTTTACTCAAAGGGAGGCTTCCTATATTTCTATATCTGGCACTGTCATATCTTCTTTCATTACTAGTTTTAAAAACCTAAAGCCATTTGTCATATGGACTTAAATGTCACTCATAACTGATAATTTTATACCATACACTTATAATTCTCTGCTGATCTTCAGACATAGTTCACAATTAGCACTCATTCTTAGAACTTAGCCAACTTACTTCAAATAAAATGAAGATTTCAATCTCAAACCTTTCCCTGGTTTTGTGTTCCATTTTATTTCAGTTTCCACTGAAAAATTATATAAGACAACTTGACTCATAGACTTAATTCTCCATCTTTTACTTTCTTTATTTCAGTATAGTCAGTCTTATTCCCACTGTGTCTATGGTAAAGCTCACATCTCTTTCTTCTCTATTCTCAATTCAAATGCATTGTTTGAGCCTTTCAACTGTCTCACTTTGGCCTATCTAATTGTTCCCTTGTGTGTGTGTGTGTGTGTGTGTGTGTGTGTGTGTGTGTGTGTGTGTGTGTGTGTGTGTTTGGAGGGTGGAGGTCTGTCAAAGAAAGCCCAACTGGTAAAGATATAAAAGGAACAGTTTCTTGAGTTAAAAAGGCAAGAAGTTGAATATAAACTGAGAATATTTAAGATAAAATATAACAGACAGGACACATACCCCTTCTGCTGCAATCAGAATGGATAGGTCAGCCCCTGGGTTCTGGGTTGCCCCACCCAATGCTCTAGCTCAGACAGTAGTGGCAAATACTGATTCCTTTTCCACACTTATCCCAGTCTCAGAGACCCAGCAGTAGCCTCCCCCTCCACTGTGCCTAACATTCCCAAGGCACCAGAGTCTACTAGAAACACATTCCTACAATTGGAAAGGGAAATCAGGACAGCAATAGAGAATGTCAGCTATCCAGAAAGACACATTAAAAGAAGCAAACAAGACATCTGGAGAAATAGGCTTTAACTTTACAAATTTGAAGAAGAAATGGGTAGAAGGCAGTATAAGAATATGTCCTACAACATATAGAGTGGTATGGCAACTCCTGAAATTCAGGTTCTACAATGGCAAGACCTGAATATCTCAATGCAGATGAAGAAAAAAAAATTATTCAAAAAATAACTTCATGAAAATGACAGAAGCTTTTAAAGAGAAACTGTAAAATTATTTAAGGAAACTGAATAAAAGACAAACAGAAAAGAGGAAGAAATCAATAAATTCCATAAAGAAACCCAAGAAATCTAACAAAGACAAGAAAAAACAATTAAACAGATGAAGAAAGTTGTCTAAGACTTGAACATTGAAATAGCAGCAATAAGAAAACACAAACTGTCTTGATCCCAGAGATGCAGGGATGGCTCAAATTAAAAAACAAATCTGTCAATGTAATTTGCCATATAAACAAAGTGAAAGATGCTGAAAAAGCCTTTGACAAAATTCCCTCCTTTATGATAACATTTTGGAGAGATCAGGGATACAAGAAACGTACCTAAACACAATAAAGGCATTATACAGCAACCCAATGGCCAACATCAATCTAAATGGAGAGACTCAAAATGATTCCACTAAAGCAAGAAACAAAACATGACTATTCACTCTCCCTATATCTATTTATTAACTTTAGTACTCAGTGTTTTAGCTAGAGCAGTATGACACCATAAAGAGATCAAGTGGATACAAATTGGAAAGAAAGAAGTTAAACTTTTGCTATTTGCAGACAATATGATAGTATTCGAAAGTGACTCCTAAAACTTTACCAGCAAATTCCTGCAATTGGTAAACTACTTTAATAATGTGGCAGCAAGCAAGATTAACTTATAAAAAAATCAGGGAAACATCATCCTTTACAATAGCTACAAATACCATCAACTATCTTGAGTAACTCTAACCAAAAAAGTGAAAGACTTGTATGACAAAAACTTTGTCATTGAAGAAGATATCAGAAGATGGAAAGATCTCCAATATTCTTTGATATGTAAGATCAACATAGTAAAAATGACAATCTTACCAATAGCAATCTACAGATTCAATGCAATCTCCATCATATATTTTTCACAGACCTCAAAAGACCAATACTCAACTTCATGTGGAAAAACAAAAAACTCAGAATAGTCAAAACAATCTAATAAAAGAAGTTTCAGAGGCATCATCATCTCTGCCTTCAAGCTACATGAGAGAGCAATAGTAGGAAAAAACCCAGCTTGGTATGGGCATAAAAACCAAGATATTGAACAATGGAATTGAATAAAAGACCCTAACATTAATCCACATATCTATGAACACTTTTTTTTAACCAAAAATTAAAAACTGTGCAATAGAAGATAAAAAGAATCTTCAACAAATGTTTCTGGCATAACTGGATGTCAACATATGGAACAATGAAAATAGATTCGTATTTATTGCTCTGAACAAAACTTAAGTCCAAATGGATCAAAAACCTCAACCTAAATCTGGTTATACTGAACCTGACTGAAAAGAAAGTAAAAAAATAGCCTTCAATGCACAGGAGTGGCACAGGAGTGCCTCTTTCTACTTTTAATAGCAATAGCTCAAACACTAAGAACAACAATTAATAAATGGCATCTTATGAAACTGAGAAGTTTCTGTAAGGCAAAAGACATAGTCAATAAGACAGAATGACAGCCTACAGAATGGGAAAAGATCTTCACCAATCCTACTTTAGACAGAGGGCTGGTCTCCAATAAATATATAGAACTCAAGAAACTAAACATCAAAAACTAGTAACTGAATTAAATGATGGAGTATTGATCTAAACAGAGAATTGTCAAAAGAATCTCAAATAGCTGAAAGACATTTAAGGAAGTGTCCAACATTCTGAGATATCAGGGAATTACAAATCAAAAGGACTCTGAGATATCATCACATACCTGTCAGATGGTTAATATCATAAATACTGATGTCAGCCTATGTTGGAGAGAATGTGGAGAAGGCAGAACACCGCACTTCTGGTGAGAATGTATCTTTGCAAAACCACTATAGAAACCAGTATGGTGGTTTCTCAGAAAATTGAGAAGCAGCCTACCTCAAGACCTACTAATACTACTCTTGAGCATATACCCAAATGATATTCAACCACACCACAAGGACATTTTCTCCACTATGTTTATAGCAGCAGTATTCATAGTATTCAGAACCTGGAAACAATGTAGCTACCCCTCCATTGAAGAATGGATAAAGAAAATGTGGTAGATATACACAATGAAGTAGTACTCAATGTTGAAAATCAAAAACAAAAACAATGACATCATGAACTTTGGAGGAAATAGATGAAACTTGAAATCATGATCATGAGTGAGTTAACTCAGATCCAGAAAGACAAACATGGTATGTCCTCACTCATAAGTAGATAGTAAATGCATATCAAAAGTTAAACAGGCTAGATTCTATGACCCTAAAGAAGGTAGATAGAGTGGAGAACCTTAAGAGTGATATGCTTAGATTGTCCCAAGTAGGGGACATGGTTAGGATTTCTTAGGTAAACTGGGAAGGTTTATAGAAGATGGAGGATAGAGGGTGAGAACCTGAGGGTTTAAGAAGACTGAGTTGGGGGAAGGGACAAAGAGGTGAGCAATGGAAGAGACATTCTGACAGAGTGAGTCATCTTGGGTTTAGGGAGAAAACTGGTACCAGAGAAATTCACAAGAACTCACAAGGAAGTCCAAGCTAAGACTTGTAGCAAATGCTGAAGTTAGTTCCTGAACTAACCTTCCCCTTTATTCAGATTGGTGACTACCTTAACTATCATCATAGAACCTACTAAATCCAATGACTGATGGAGGAAGATACAGATACTCACAGATAAGCTTTTGACTGAGCTACTGGAGTTCAGTTGAAGACAGGGAGGAGGGATTAGAAGTCAGGTTGTTTGTGTGGTGGGGAGGGATCAAGACCACAACAATAAAAACCACAGAGACAGCTGACCTGAGCTAATGTGAGCTCAGAGTCTCTTGAATGAACTGGAGAGCCTACATGAGACCAAACTAGTGTCTCTGGATGAGGCTGACAACTGTGTTGATCTAGGGGGTTCCCTGGCTATAGGACTGATAATTTTTCTAGTTACATGAACTGGAGTTTCAAAACCCATTTTTCATGAGGGGATGCTTTGCTCAGCATTGATGCAGAGAGGAAAGAATGGGTCATGCCTCTACTTGGTATGTTAGACTGTGTTGACTACTCAAGGCTTCCCTTCCCACCTTTGAGGAGTAGATGGGCAGTGGGACTGGGGGAAAGGAAATTGGGAGAAGGAGAAAGAGGAGGAACAGTGGAGTGTATGTAAAAATGTTAATAATTAAGATATATTTTAAAAAGAAAAAAATGTGTGAAAGTATATTTAAAAGCTCTTTCTGAGATTATAAGCATTTGAGTATTGATTTTGTAGGTTTAGTATTTGTATTAGAATTTATTGAATTCCTCTTTTCTTTTTGTTTCTTTGTTTCATTGAAAATAGTTTTTTTTTTAAATATACTATATTGTAATTGCAAGTTCCCTTACCCCAATTCTCTTTCTTACTGTCCATTCCTCTCCTATCCAGATCTAAACCAATTTTGTCACTTCTTAGAAAACAAATTGGCATTTCTGAAATAATAATAAATAAAATAAAACAAGATCAAACAAAAGCAAACAAGTTTGAATAGAATAAAGCAAAAAAACAGAGGAAAATAATCAAAGAAAAAGCTTGAAAAACACATACAGACAAGAGCAATACATGTTATCACACAGGAATCTCATTAAAACACAACACAAGAAGCAATCATATATATGCCAAGGATCTGTAAATTAAAAAAATAAAAACCTTTATGCTACAATATAAGACAAAGAATCTTCAAAGACTCTGACAAGTTCATCTTACATTAACATCTACTGCTGGATATTGGAGACTTTCCTTTAGAGTGGCTTGTTTTTCCATGGAATTCTCTTCGATAAAAACTATTTTTCCATGTGTAAATGATTATAAATTGGAGCTTCCTTCTGTTAGGAATAGGAGCATATGTGCACTTGTTTGCTCAGCTCTAGACTTTATTGACAGAACTGTGCTGATCCTGTGCATGATTTTCAATGTACACAGCCCAAGGCAGTTATGTCTACTCCATTTTATACAAAATATATTAGATACACTAAGTACCACTTCTTGTTTAATTCATAGCAACTTTTACCATATAAAACATTTAGATCCATCAATCTACCTATTGCCTATTGCAGAATTATTCACTTACAATATGACATACAAAGGATTAATATTTATTGAGGGGTATATAAACACTCATGATATAAATTGAACTTTAAGACAATTCTTGGAGAGAGGAGGTGTCCCATGCTGGATGACTGATCTGCTCCTTGAGAATGCAGAAACAAACAAAAAGAAAGGCCATTGTACCCTGGGTCTCAATGAGGCCTGGCCATACCCCATTCAGGGACCCTGGCCATACCCCATTCAGGAACCTGGTACCCCAAAGCTATGCCCCTAAACTTCCCTAAATAATGCCTGAATCTTACCACATTTCCTCATTTTGTCTAACTAAGAAAGTTCTAAACTAAGGATAAGACTATATACAATAGTAATAATTATAAGGTAATGTCTACAAGATGGAAAGGCAATAACATAAACAAGGTCAAACTACAACTAAGAAACAACAAACAAAAGGTATATCTTAAATATCCAGAATATTGGTTAGTGACAATGTTTAGGGATTGCTTCAAAGCTGTTTATCTTGAGTAATAGGAATTCAATACTTGAAGGCTATTAGCTAAGATATGAGATGTTAGTAGTAACCTTAACTATCTAGTCTTCAACCCCATTAAAGACCTGAGAAGGAAAATATATTACATGAATAAGCTGGAAGCACAAGAGAATATTTTCCAAGATGTAGGAGAGGACCACAAAATTCAGCTGCCTGGACAGTCACCCGTGGCTTCTCTGCAAAGTTGAAGCATTCCCTTTTTTTGGCTATAGGCCTAGGATGTCTGACAAATCTCTTCAGAAGTATGTCATTTTTGGAGAAATTGTCCTATTTTGTCTTGTCAGGTTTTGGCAGTTTTTATTCTTCATACTGCTCATCCAGATAAGACAGCATTAATACTGACAACAGTTGAGGCAAGGGCAGGTTTGTTGCCCAACAGGCCATTGTCCGCCAAGGAGGACAAACTCCTTGTAAAGTGTTCTTTATATCCAACACCATTTTAGGAAAGGAACAATGATACCAGAAGTTGACCTCTGTCTCATTGTTAAATTATGAATAACAAAACATTAAATGCCATATTCTCTATGTCTATGAAGGGGTTGAAGACTCCTGTCTATCTGATAAAGTCTATTATATAACTGAGAAACCTAAACAGCATTACTATTACATGACAAACCTAGGTAACTGTGATCTACAGTTCCTATCATCATAAAGACTGAAGCTTAGATTGTAAAAATAGACAATCCATAAATACATGTACAGGTTTTGAATAATGACTGCAAGTATGATGATCATTAAACAAAGGTAAATGTAAAGTGAAAATCATTCAAAATAAACAGATTTATAGACAACATCTTAAATAAAAATAAAATATATGTATATATTACAACTAGTATAATTATATATGAAGACTAGTACAATTACAGAGAGGTAGAAATCGCATCGTGAAAATGACAGTAATATGCTCATTATGTAATGATACTCAAAATATTTTAAACAGAGGTAGAAACATGTGTCAAATATGGAAATTACACATTCAATTTTTTATCAATATACAAATAACCTTAAACTTACAAAACAATTTCAGAATTACATTTGTATCAGTATACAAATTATTGCAATCAGGTATATAAAATAATTTTACATTTGCATTAATATACAAGCATCTATATTAGTGCAAATTGTCTTTGGGTCATCTTTGGCTAATAATTTTTTATAGGTAGATACAATAATCTGCCTATATCTGTCCTTTTTACTCCCCTTTCTCTTCTCTAAAATGAATTCCTGAGTCTATATTATTGTTCTACCCTCAATCCAAATTTAAATTAAAACCATCCTAGCAGAAAAATAATTATTCATAACCTGTATAGGACAAAACATATCAGGAGATGGATGTACTTTTTTTTTTTTATAAGGTTGCTTCCAGCTGACTTGTGGGTGGTGGTATCACTGTGGAATTCTTTGTAAAGACAAAGATAGTGGTTAGGACCTAATGGACTGTCTATAAACATCTACAGCCATTCTTAGAGTACTGAGTAGGGCTGTCTGGAATTCTTATAAAAGATGTGAAATGATAGATAATTATAAAGAGCTACTTTGTAAGTGTCCTGAATAGTTTATATTTCAAAGGCAACTGAGTGGTGTACACCAGTTTTATTTTCTGACCATGTAGAATTAGTGTGGTGGGGGCCTCATCACTTTTCTGGATGTTTTGAAGATGGCTGATAAGAAAAATTGTTTTTATAATGGAAAACCAAAACATCATTAATATCAAATGAAGAATTTACATTTTTTATGAGAAAATTGTATGCAAAGAAGTTTTTAAAGTTAAGAAGAAATAAATATACAGAGAAATAGGATTAGAAATAAAATAACAGTAATACTGGTTCCTATTTATTCTGGCTATCTTCTGTCTCACACCAGGTAACTTTTCTGATATGAGACAGAATCTCTTAAATTTTTCTTTACCAATGTGCTTAGGCTGAAAAAAGGAGAAAGCCACTTACTCTAATTCCAAAGTCAATTTAATTTATAACTAAATCAGAACCATATTTTTTAAAGAGCTACAGATGTTCAGCAATGAGAATTGAGAATTTACCCTATGGTGCATATTGATAGCAATTGGCCTCATATTCCTTTGCTTGTAATCCGTTTATATTGATCTCCTTTCAGCTCTAGGCATCTAAGCATCCAGCACTCTTTCATCTTGAAGATGAGAATGACTTTTTTTCTGTAAAGATAAATGAAACTCTGCCCCAGCCTTGTTAAGTAGGTTTTCTTACTATATTTTTTAAAATTAATTTTTAAAGGATTAAACAGAATTGGCAAATTCTTAACAAAATAAAACAAAAAGTGAAACCTATTTTAATAAAACTAGAAATTGAAAGGCAAACATTATAACAGACATGAATGACATTCAAGAAAATCATAAGAACATACATTATACATTTGTTTCGATAAATTGAAGATCCTGAAAAAACTGGTGAGATTTTAGACAGAAAAATTAAACCTAAATTCAATGAATGATTTTAATGAATGCATACTTTGTAACCTTGAAATACTTGAAATACTAATAAAATACTCCATATTAAAACCAAAAAACAGCAATAACAGAAACAAACACAAGAAAATATAGACTTACTACAGAATTCTGCTATAACTTAAGACAAATGCATGTCATATAATTCCATAAAACTTAAGAAAATAAGCAAAACCTTTAAAAGTTACAAAGCCACTGAAACCCTAATATTAATCATAGTATACCTTTCTTTCCTTTTTAAGTTTTTTTATATATTTATTTATTATTTGGTGTTTTTACATCCTGAACCCCGTCAAACTCAGATATTAGACCTCTGAGAATCAGGCCACACATATGATTTCTCAGTTTATAAAACTGCCCAGGTTCCAGGACCCGGTGCTGTCTGCAGAGCGTGTACCCACACCTCTGTAGCAGACAGACATAAACTCTCAGTGCCACGGTCCCCCCAGCTGCTGTTGAGGAAATTTGCACGGCTACCCACCTCCAACTAAGCAAACAAATAAGGACTGGGACCCTGAAGGACAGACTCAGACCACACCCAGAGGTGAGGAGTGGTAAGCAGGCCCCAGCACCTGAATCCCTGTTGAGCTCCCCTTGGTTCTGGATCCAGTTCCAGGACTGGGTGCTGTCAGCAGAGTGTGTCCCAGAGCACTCTGTAGCAGACAGAGATAATCTCTGACTGCCATGGTACCCCCAGCTATGACTGAGGGAATTGACACAGCCGCCACACTGCCTGCAATTGGTCAAAAGAGAAAGATTGGAGACTGGAAATTCAGTCCACTGTCCAGAGCAGAGGAAAAGATTGAGAAGACCTTTACCTCAGAGGTGACAGGAGGTACACAAGCCCGAGTGCCATAACTGACCAGGAGCCAACTAATTGTGAGCCATGTAAGCCATAGGAAGATGCCAGTGCAAAAATTTACATAATAATATAAAGAAAGACAAGGTAACTCCAGAAGAAAGTGGCTATCCTACAAATACAAGACTTGAACTGAGCAATGAAGAGGAAACAGAAGGAAGCAACACCAAAAATTCCTTTATGATGATCATCGAAGATCTCAAAAGATATGAAAAATAGCCTTAAAGAAATAGAAGAAAAAAAAAAACAAAAAATTGGAAGAGATGAACAAATCTATGAAAGAAACATGCCAGGAACTAAAAGCTGAAATAGAAGCAATAAAAAAGGCACAAAATGAGGCAAAGATGGTAGTAGAAAATCTGAAGAAAAAAGCTAGAACCACAGATACAAGCATAACCAACAGAATTCAAGAGATGGAAGACAGAAACTATGAAGTGAAAGACTCAGTAGCTCAAATAGATATATCAGTCAAAGAAAATAGGAAAACTAAAAAAGCCACAATTCAAAATGTTCAGGAAATCCAGGACACCATGAAAAGATCTAATTTGAGAATAATAGGAATAGAAGAAGGAGAAGAATACCAGCTCAGAGGCACAGATAATGTTTTCAATAAAATCAGAGAAGAAAACTTCCCCAACCTGAAGAAGGAAATGCACATAAAGATACAAAAAGCTTACAGAACACAAAATAGATATGACCGCCCCAAAAAGTCAGGAAATCACATTATAATCAAGCCACAAAAAATACAGGACAAAGAAAAAATTTTAAGAGCTGCAAAAGAAAAGGGCCAACTTTCATATAAAGGCAGACCCATCAGAATAACACCTGACTATTCAATGGAAACAATGAAAGCTAGACAGGCTTGGTCAGAAGTTATACAGACTCTAAATGAGCATGGCTGCCAAACTAGAATACTATACCTTGCAAAATTATCAATCACAAGAGATGGAGTAAACAAGATATTTCATGACAAAGTCAGACTGAAAGAATATCTATCTACCAATCCAGCACTACAAAGAGTATTAGAGGGAAAACTCCAACCTAAAAAGCCCAGCTACACCAATGAAACCACAAACAATCAATCATTCCACAGAAGAATACTCCAGAGAAAGGAAAAACAAACAAGTTACCACCGAAAATGACAGGAAATATCAACCAATGGTCACTAAATTACCTTAGTATCAATGGACTCAACTCTCCTATAAAACGTCACACACTGACAAGATGGATACAACAACAGAAGCCATCCTTCTGTTGACTACAAGAAACACATATCAACTGCAAAGACAGACAAAGGATAAGAATAAAGGGTTGGGAAAAGATTTTCCAGTCAAACGGTCCTAAGAGACAAGCTGGGATTGCAATCCTAATATCTAACAAAGTAGACTTTAAGCTATAAGCAATTAAAAGGGACCAAGATGGTCACAACTTATTCATCACAGGAAAAATTGGTAAAGAGGAGATTTCAATCCTGAATATGTATGCCCCTAATATAAGGGCACCTACATATGTAAAAGAAACACTACTGAAGCTCGAATCCCACATCAACTCTTACACCTTAGTAGTGGGAGACTTCAATACCTCACTTTCAACCCTAGATAGGTCAACCAGACAGAGACTCAACAGACAAATAAGGGATCTAAAAGAGGTTATGATGCAAATGGATTTAATAGATATTTACAGAAGCTTCCTCCCAAATGCAAAGGAATATACATATTTCTCAGCTCCTCATGGAACTTTCTCTAAAATTGACCACATAATTGGTCATAAAGCAAATATCAACAGATAGAAAAAAAATGGAAATAATCCCTTGTAACATATCGGACCACCAGGGCCTAAAGTTAGAGTTCAACAACATCAAAACACAAAGAAAGCCTACCAACTCATGGAAACTAAACATCAATCAGCTGAACCATCTCTGGGTCAAGGAAGAAACTAAGAAAGAAATCAAAGGCTTCCTAGAATACAATGAAAATGAATCTACAATACATCCAAATTTGTGGGACACAATGAAAGCAGTCTTAAGAGGAAAATTCATAGCGCTAGATGAAAAACCTAGAGAAATCCCACAGTAGAGACCTAACAGCTCTGCTGAAAGACTTAGAACAATTAGAAGCAAACTCACATAGGAGGAGTAGATGGGAGGAAATGGTCAAAATTAGAGCTGAAATCAATACAATTGAAACAAAAAGAAGAATACAAAGAATCAATGAATCTTAGAGTTGGTTTTTTGAGAAAGTTAACAAGATAGATAAGCCCTTAGCCAAACTAATCAAAAAATAGACTGTTCAAATCAACAAATCAGAAATGAGAAGGGGGACATAACAACAGAAACCCAGGAAATACAGAGAATTATCAGATCATTTTTTGAAAATCTGTATTCCACAAAAATGGAAAACCTAGAAGAAATGGACAGCTTTCTGGACAGGTACCATCTACCAAAATTAAATGAAGATCAGATTAATTACCTAAACAGGCCTATAACCCTTAAGGAAATTGAAGTGGTCATTAAAAACCTCCCCCAAAATAAAAGCCCTGGCCCAGATGGTTTCAGTGCCGAATTCTACCAGAAATTCAAAGAAGAATTACTACAATTACTCCTCAAACTATTTCACACAGTAGAAACTGAAGGAATATTGCCAAATTCCTTTTATGGGGTCACAATCACCCTAATACCCAAGCCACTCAAAGACACAAAAAAGAAGGAGAAATACAGAGCAATTTCCCTCATGAATACTGATGCGAAAATTCTCAACAAAATTCTGGCAAACTGTATACAACAATGTATAAAAGATATTATCCACCATGACCAAGTAGGCTTCATCCCAGAAATGCAGGGCTGGTTTAACATACGAAAATCTATAAATGTTATCCATCATATAAACAAACTAAAGGAACAAAATCATATGATCATATCCTTAGATGCTGAAAAAGCCTTTGAAAAAATCCAACACTCCTTTATGATTAAATCCCTGGAGAGATCAGGAATACAGGGAGAATACCTAAATATAATAAAGGCGATTTACAAGAAGCTGACAGCCAGTATAAAACTTAATGGAGAAAAAATTCAAAGAAATCCAACTAAAATCAGGAACTAGAAAAGGATGTTCTCTCTCCTCTTATCTGTTCAACATAGTTCTTGAAGTTTTAGCTAAAGCAATAAGTGAACGAAAAGAGATTAAGGGGATACAAATTGGAAAAGAAGAAGTGAAACTGTCTCTATTTAGATGATATGATTGTATACACAAGTGACACACCAAATTCTTCAAGGAACTGCTAAGGCTGATAAACACCTTCAGCAATGTAGCAGGATACAAGGTTAACTCAAGGAAGTCAGTAGCCCTTTTATACAATAAAGATAAAAGAGCCGAAAAAGAAATAAGAGAAACATTACCCTTCATAATAACTGCAAATAGTATTAAATACATTGGAGTAACTATAACCAAAGAAGTAACAGACCTATTTCACAAACTTTAAATCACTGAAGAAATAAATTGAAGAGGTTATCAGAAAATGGAAAGCTCTCCCATGTTCCTGGATTGCTAGGATCAACCAAGTAAAAATGGCAATTCTACCAAAGGCAATCTACAGATTCAATGCACTGCCCATCAAAATCCCAACACATTATTTTTTGGACCTTGAAAGAACAATACTCAATTTCATTTGGAATAACAGGAAGGCCAGGATTGCCAAAACAATTTTACTCAACAAAAGATCCTCAGGAGGTATCACCATCCCTGACTTCAAGCTATACTATAGAGCTACAGTAATAAAAACTGCCTGGTACTGGCATAAAAACAGACTTGTGGACCAATGGAATAGAATTGGATCCAGACATTAACCCTATGAACACCTGATCTTTGACAAAGAGGCCCAAAACATTCAATGAAAAAAAGAGTATATTTAACAAATGGTGTTGGCAAGCCTGGATGGAAGTGTGTAGAAAAATGCAAATAGATCCGAGCCTGTCACCCTGCACAAAACTCAAATCCAAGTGGTTCAAAGACATCAACATAAACCCAGCCACTTTGAACTTGCTAGAAAAGAAAGTGGGAAATACACTTCTACAAATTGGCACAGGCGACCACTTCCTAAATATAACACCAGTGGCACAGATGCTAAGACCAATAATCAATAAGTGGGATCTCCTGAAGCTGAATAGCTTCTATAAAGCCAAGGACACTGTCAATAGGACAAAATGACAGCCTACACAATGGGAAAAGATTTTCACCAACCCTACAAGTGATAGAGGACTGATCTCTAAGGTATATAAAGAGCTCAAGAATCTAGAGCCCAAAACCTTGAATAACCTAATCAAAAAATGGGGTTCACATCTAAAAAGGGAATTCTCAGCAGAGGAACTACGAATGGCTGAAATGCACCTGAAAAAATGGTCATCATCCTTAGCCATCAGAGAAATGCAAATCAAAACAACTTTGAGATACCACCTAACACTTGTTAGACTGGCTAAGATAAAAGGCACAGCTGACAGTCTATGTTGGAGAGGATGCAGATAAAGAGGAACACTACTCTATTGTTGATGGGATTGTAAGCTTGTTAAGCCACTTTGGAACACAGTATGGCGGTTTCTCAGAAAATTGAAAATCAATCTCCCCAAGGACCCAGCAATACCATTTCTGGGTTTATTCCTTATGATGCACAGTCATACTCCAAATGCATTAACTCAACTATGTTCATAGCAGCATTATTTGTAATAGCAAGAACCTGGAAACAACCTAGATGTCCCTCAACTGAAGAATGGATTAACCTACTGTGGTATATGTACACAATGGAATACTACTCAGCAGTAAGAAAAAATAATATCCTAAAATTTGCATGCAAATGGATGGACTTGGAGAATATCCTCCTGAGCGAGGTATCACAAACTCAGAGATAAGCAGGGAATGTAATCACTCATTAGTGGTCTAAACAAACGAACAAGAAAAAAAGCAAAGCATGCCCAAGCGGCAAACCACAACCACTGAACATCTTGGGATCAGAAACTCCCTGGACTGACCCTTCGAATCCCACTCCACCTAAAGGAACACCTGACTCACTCTTGAGGGAGGGGTAACAAAACTGGATCTGCCAGGAGTGGAGACTGAACTAAGCATTATTGGGTCTGTGGAACCATGGGACTGTCTGCTGCCTGCCCAGGGAGGGGATGGGGAGTTGAGGAGAAGAAAAAAATGACCTGATGTGTCAGGAGGGGAAAGGACCTTGAATAATGATATATAGGGATAGAAAGCGTGACTTCTTTGGTAATAATAATAATAATAATAATAATAATAAGTATACAGAAAAAAAATAAAAAAAAACCCACTGCTCATTCATGCTGCTTCTTTACTTACTGGAGCATAATAATTAAACTCCCTCTGGCTAGACCATTAAAGAAAACAAGTCTTTTCCTACTCACATCTCTGCCTGAGGCGATTAATGTAGAAGTGAGGCATTGTGTCACTTATCTATGTTCTAGCTTTGAATTCTTGTGTACAATGACATCTCTCTCTTTTTTATTTGCTCATTAAAGTCCACTAGTGAGTGAATAAATCCCTTGCTTATCTTTTTGGGTTTGTGAGTCCTCACTCATGAAGATATTCTCCATATTCATCTATTTGCCTGCAAGTTTTAGAATATTATTTTTTCTTGCTACTGAGTAGTACTCCATTGTGTAGATGTACCACAGCTTGTTAATCCATTCCTCAGTTGAGGGGCACATACGTTGTTTCCAATTAATTATTATTATGAATAATGCTGCAATGAACACAGTTGAGCTAATGCTTTTGGGGTGTGAATGTGCATCTTTATGGTATATGCCTAAGTGTGGTATTGCTGGGTCCTTGGGGAGATTGATTCCCAGTTTTCTGAGAAACCACCATATTGCATTCCAAAGTGGCTGCAAAAGCTTACACTCCCACCAACAATGGAGGAGTGTTCCCCTTGTTCCACATCCTCTCCAGCATAGGCTGTCATCTGTGCCTTTTATCTTAGCCAATCTAACAGGTGTCAGGTGGTATCTCAAAGTTGTTTTGATTTGCATTTCTCTGACGGCTAAAGATGATGAGCACTTTTTCAGGTGCCTTTCAGCCATTTGTAATTATTCTGCTGAGAATTTCCTTTTTAGATCTGAACCCCATTTTTTGATTGGGTTATTCAAGGTTTTGGGCTCTAGATTCTTGAGTTTTTTATGTATCTTAGAAATCAGTCCTCTATCACTTGTAGAGTTGGTGAAAATCTTTTCTCATTCTGTAGGCTGTTGTTTTTCCCTATTGACAGTGTCCTTGGCTTTACAGAATCTTCTCAGCTTCAGGAAATCTCACTTATTGATTGTTGATTTTAGTGTCTGTGCCACTGGTGTTATATTTAGGAATTGTTCACCTGTGGCAATTCATAAAAATGTATTTCCCACTTTCTTTTCTATCAAGTTTAAAGTGGCTGGGTTTATGTTGAGGTCTTTGATCCACTTGGATTTGAGTTTTGTGCAGGGTGACAGGCTTGGATCTATTTTCATTTTTTCTACACACTACCATACAGTTATTCCAATACCATTTTTTGAAGATACTGTCTTTCTTCCATTGAACATTTTTGGCTTCTTTGTCAAAAATTAAGTGTTCATAGGTGTGTGGGTTAATGTCTAGGTCTTCAGTTCATTCCATTGATCCGGAAATCTATCTTTATGCCAGCACCAAGCTGTTTTTATTACTGTGGCTCTCTAGTATAATTTGAAGTCATCGCTCTTACCATGTATTCAATTGTCATATTGATGAATGAGTCATTACTTCACCACCTCAGGAGATGTCTCCTTTTCAAATTGTATGTTTATTAACTTTGTTGGAACCCATATGTTTTCTTTGCCTTTGGAAAGAAAAGCAAAACCCCTTCCCAACCGAAGCAAATATCCTGGCTTTCACATTTAGGTAAGTGCATTCTTGAGATAGACAGGTTGCTTTATCTCAGAAGTTTCTTCTATTACCCAGTGTCTGTCAGAGGCTACTGTTACTTTCTCATAAGCATTAAGAAAATTTAAGGTCAGTAAATCATTATGCAATCTCTCCCTGTCTTTTGTCATTTCACCTTTCTCTTATAAAAGATGAGGCATCTGTTTTAAGGTGCAATGAGATCTTTCCACAACTCCATGTTCTATAAAATTGTGCAGTATATCTATAATATGTTTTATGTTATCATATCCAAAAATCTCCTTTATTTTCTGAAAAACATATACTGGTGAATTGTCAGTCTTAATTTGAACAGGACTTCCCATTATGCCCATGACTTCCAAAAGGTTTGTAATTACACCATCAGCCTTTTCAGAAATCAGGGAAGTCACCCACTGCAGTCTTGAGTATCAGTGGTATAATGTACATATTTTATGTTTTCAAATTCTGCAATGTGAAACACATTCATTAGCCAGATCTCATATCTCTGTGTACCTTTAGAATAACTTAGAACAGGTAAGGATTTTTTGGTTTTAAAGAAAAAAGTAGAACATTTCTGTATAATTTCCTTGGCCTGGTGCCTATTTTTGGGAAAGCTTTTTAAAAAATTCTTTGCCTATTAACATCATGTCTCTTAAGAAAATCTGAAGCTGCCAGCACATTTCCTATTAATAAGTGAATAATTCCATTATTACCTTGTACTAGAGAACTGAGCATACCCGGGAGGAATTTGAAATGTGTTATAAATATATAGCATGAATTCTATTCCTTTTTATTGTTATGAATAAAGTCTCATTTTTAACCATGCATCCCCTGGTTCAAACTCCCTTCCCCCTCCCACCCCTTGCAGTCACTCTCTGTTCTTCCCATCTCTTTATCTCTTCCTCAGCAAGGACAGGAGGTCCCAAGGTCCCAAGGTAGCTTGGTTCAGCACCCACTCCAGAAAATTCTGCTTTCTTCATCCCAACATCAAGACTGGGTCAGGTGTTCAATTAGAGAGAATGGGCTCCAACGAGACCATCCAAAGTGCTTCAGTTCTCAAGATATTCAGTAGTTTTGGTTTGCAATCTGGGTAAACTTTGCTTTTTGTTTAAAGTCCACCAATGAATGAGAAGATCTGCTGCTTATCTTTCTGGTTTTGTGATAACTTCTCCAAGTCCATTTGCATACAGATTTTAGGATATCATTTTTTCTTACTGTTGAGTAATACTACATTGTTTAGATGTACCACAGTTAATCCATTCTTCAGTTGAGGGGTATCTATGTTGTTTTCAGGTTCTTGCTATTATGAATAATGCTGCTATGAACATAGTTGAGCTAAACCCTTTGGAATGTTAATGTGCATCTTTAAGGTATATACCTAACTGTGGTATTGCTGGATCCTTGGGGAGATTTTTTGACAGTTTTCTGAAAAACTGCCATACTGCATTCCAGTGTGGCTGAACAAGCTTACATTCCCACCAACAATGAAGGAGTATTCCCTTTGCTCTGCACCTTCTCCAGGAAAGGCTGTCATCTGTGTCTTTTATCTTAGCCAATGTGACAGGTGTAAAGTGGTATCTCAAAGTTGTTTTTATTTGCATTTTTCTGATGGTTAAAGATATTAATCAATTTTTTAAGTGTCTTTTAGGCATTTGTAATTCTTCTGCTGAGAATTACCTTTTTAGTGCTGAATCTGATTTTTTTATTCAAGGCTTTGGGCTCTAGTGTCTCGTGTTCTCTATATATTTTAGAGAACAGTCATCTCGTCCTTGTAGGGTTGTTGAAAATCTTTTCCCATTCTGTATGCTATCATTTGGTCTTATTGACCGTTTTGTTGGCTTTACAGAAGCTTCTCTGTTTCAGAAGATCCCACTTATTGATTGTTGTTTTTAGTGTCTGTGCTACTGGTTTTATATTTAGGAAGTGGTCTCAGGTGCCAATGCCTTGGAGGGAATATCTCACTTCAAGTTCTGTGTGACTTGGTTTATGTTGAGGTCTCAGATCATCTTAGATTTGAGTTTTGTGCAAGGTGCTAGGCTTGGATCTATTTGCATCTTTATATACACTATTTGTTTTTATTATTGTAGCTCTATTGTATAACTTGAAGTCAAAGATAGTGATGTCTCCTGAGTTTCTATTGTTGAGCAAAATTATATAGGCAATCCGGACTTTCCTGCTACTCAAAATAAATTTGAGTATTGTTCTTTCAAGTTCTGTTAAAAACTGTGTTTGGGTTTTGATGGGAAGTGCATTGAATCTTTAGATTGCTTTGGTAGAATTGCCATTTTTACTATGTTGATGTTACCTATCCAGGAACATGGGAAATATTTCCATTTTCTGATAACTTTTTCAATTTCTTTCTTCAGTGATTTAAGTTTTTGTCAAATAGATCTGGTACTTCTTTGGTTATAGTTACCCCAAGGTATTTAATGCTATTTGCAGCTATTATAAAGGGTGATGTCTCTCTTATTTCTTTTTCAGCTTTTTTATTTTTAGTACATATGATGGCTACTGAATTTTTTGAGTTAATCTTGTATCCTGCTATATTGCTGAAGGTGTTTATCAGCTGTGGAAGTTCCCTGGTAGAATTTTGTGGATCACTTATATATACAATCATATCATCTGAAAATAGAGATTGTTTCACTTCTCCTTTTTGAAATTGTATCCCATTAATCTCTCTTCATTATCTTATTGCTTTAGTTAAAACTTCAAGAACTATATTGAATAGATAAGGAGAGAGAGGAGATCCTTGTTTAGTTCCTAATTTTAGTGAGATTGCATTGAATATTTCTCCATTTAGTTTGATGTTTCCCGTCTACTTCTTGTAAATCAACTTTATTTTATTTAGATATATTCCGTGTATTCCTGGTCTTTTCAGGACTTTTATCATAAAGGAGTGGTGGTTTCTTCAAAGGCTTTTTCAATGTCTAAGGATATGATCATGTGTTTTTTTTTCCCTTTAGTTTGTTTATATGATGGATGACATATATGGTTTTTCATATGTTGAACCATCTCTCCCTGCATTTATGGGATGAAGTCTAATTGATTAAGGTGAATACTTTTTACATGTTTTTGTATAAGGTTTGCCAGAATTTTTTTTGAGAATTTTAGCATCAATATTCGAGGGAAATTGGTCTGTAATTATCCTTCTTTGTTGTGTCTTAATATTTATGTTCAAGGAGGAAGATCTTTCTGAACATTTGTCATAACCAATTTCCAGAAAATTAACTTTGCCTGACAATTTATCATTTGCAATTTCCATAGTACACACTTTAGATAGCAATTGTTTATTCTTAGACTACAAGTCTCTTATCTTACTAATTATAGTCTCATATTTACAATAGGTATCAGGTCAGTTTTTTTTTTTTTTTTAAAACTTTATTTATTATTTATTTATTTATTTGCCTTGGTGTTTTGCCTGGAACTGGAACTACAGACAGTCGTTAGCTGCCATGTGGGTGCTGGGAATCGAACCCGGGTCCTCTGGAAGAGCAGACGGTGCTCTTAACCGCTGGGCCATCTCTCCAGCCCCCAGGTCAGTTTTTTAAATGTAAAATATAAAATTAAGTGAAAAAGTAACAGGATTGGAGCATGAAACCATAAAAAATATAATCATGCAAGAATGTCTACATTACAACAGTAAAAAGCTTTCCAAATTTTTGGGAAGTTATATTACCTGTCATTGTGAAAAAATTAGATATATGCAGTTACCTCAGACTAGATATAATGTTGAGGTTTGGCCAGTGGATGTTGCAGATGTCTCCCAATGGTCAATGAATGGAAACTCAAAGTTCTGCTTTCTATGAAAATAACCTCATACGACACAATTTTTTATAAAATCAGAACAATGTACTATGATAAGGCATTAATGGACATGCAGATATCAGTTTTTGGTCTTGCTAACAGACCCTTTGCTGAGCCACAGGAAAGTCAGGGGTTGGGGTTGGGGGGTGCCCAAGCACACAGCTGGAGTGTGGTGGAGTGCAGGAGGAATGTGTAGGGAGGCTGGTTGGATACCAGGGAGGTACATTAACCAGCTGGCAAGCCACCAAGGAAAGCAGAACCTGTTCCTACCTGTCCCAATGGATAAAAAATATGCCCCTTTGAAAACAGTTAAAGATTGAATTCTAATTTATCTTAGAACTAATAAGCACCAAGACCTAAGCCACTAAAGTGGCCCTTGGTCTCTGGTGTGGGCAGGGGCGAACACACAGATAAAACTACTTTTAAATGGTTGGCGGTGATTCTTCCCTGAACTAGCCTTTCCCAGCCCAGGGGCTAGCATGAGCTAGCACTAAAACCTCATTGACACCAAATATGTTATATTGCAGAATTATTTAGTTGTAATATAACATAATAAGAATTAATATTTATGAGGGATAAATAGACATGATACAAATTGCACCTTAAGACAATTTTTGGAGAGTAGAGCTATCCCACACTGGATGGCTGATCTGCTCCCTAAGAATGTAGGACCAAACAGGAAGGAATATTAGCATGATCCAGGTCTCAATTGGTTCTGACCATGCCTCATTTAGAGACCAAAATGCCCCAGAGATATGTCTCTAAGCTTCCCCAAATAACACCTGAATCTCCCTACAATTGCCTACTTTTTAATCTTTCCATAATTTATTTTATATTATTTATCTATCTATATCATCTATGTATCTATATCTATCTATCTATCTATATTTATTATTTATCCTCCATCTGTCTATCAATTTTTCTCTCATCATGTATCTATCTATCTATATTTATTATTTATCCTCCATCTGTCTATCAATTTTTCTCTCATCATGTATCTATAAGCAGGTATATAAACACACTTATGTTTTGTGGAAAAGAAAATGAATGTTTTATCAACTGTCTTAGATAAGCAATGAATTATAAATACAGAATTCACTAAAATACATGAAACATAAAAAATAAAATCTAAAGCTCCTCAAGCCAAGTTAGGCTCAGCTACAGATGAAGAAAGCACAGTAGGTCACAGTTAATGGATACAGATGCACTATGGCCACCACAAATTTCTGCTAAGCAAAGATGTTTTATTACTGTATGGATTTTCTTTTTTATTTCTTTATTATTTTTAGCTATTCTGAACGTTTTGCTTTTTTATATAAAGTTTTATATTGATTTTCATAACACAATATAAAAAGAAAAATAGAAAAAAGAAACACAGAATTCAGCCATGTTTTATTTATTCATAGTTAGGTTGTCATCTCATAATACTTCTTTATGTTGAAATTCCCCTGTCTATGCTCTATACTCCTGGAAATATATTTTAACTGTGGAGATAGAAAACTAAAAGAAATTATTTTAGTTAGTTGAAAAAAATTAGCAAGGTACCTTTTGAAGTCCTTTTGAAATGTAATATTATTTGATTTTAAAATTGAGTTCCTCATTATCTGATATTCTTGTGTGATTGAATTAACAGCTGCTTGGAGTCTGCAGAGGTAATGGGTCTGATGGAAGATACTTGAATACAGACAGAGAATCACATGAGATA
This sequence comes from Sigmodon hispidus, assembly GCA_004025045.1. Lineage (NCBI taxonomy): Eukaryota > Metazoa > Chordata > Mammalia > Rodentia > Cricetidae > Sigmodon > Sigmodon hispidus. The sequence goes on from PVIH01004637.1 coordinate 37,084, forward strand.
ATAAAGAAAGAGGCAAGTGCTAGAGGAGCCTTTGGTTGCTTAAAGAAGAGTCATTTTATTTGCAAAAATCTAGCTATGCTTATTTGAATTTGCTTAGATGAGACTTTGCCTTATGTTGATTATATTTACTTGAAGCATCTAAATTGATAATTATTTCTGAAAAATCACAGCTGTCATCTATCCTTCTGTCTATCTCTCTTTATCATCTCTCTCTATCTATCTATCTATCTATCTTGTATTTATCTATCTACCTATCTATCTAATATCTATCATCTATCTATGTCTATCTACTTATCTATCAATCTGTCACCTATCTATTTATCTTTCTATCCATCTATTTAATATATCTATCTATCCATTCTCTATTGAGGGAGAATGTATAGTTTTTGCAATATGTTAAGACTCTTTAAACTTAAGATGCATTTAAATTCATAGAATCTGTTACTGAGTCTAAGATGGTCTAGCAAGATTGAAAGCTGAATTTTTTAACATTTAGGATGATTCCAAAGTTACCAAGCAGACACTCTATTCCTCTGTGCATTTCTGAATATGCCCAATTCAAGATCACCACCTAAGTCCAACTGACTCACAGGAAGACTCTTGTTTAAAAGTACAAACCCAGACAAAGAGGGAGCAGAAGAGGAAGACATACACAATGAAAACAGGTAAAAAGCCCATAGGCAAAGTGTAGATAAAGAAAAACAGGTTAAATTATGTTATAAGTGCAGGAGGGAAAAGCCTAAAATCAGGCCAAGCATTCATAAATAATAATAAGTTTTAATAATAATAAAGAAACTGCAAAAGCAGATTTTCTCCTGAATATTCATCTCACAAAAAGCAGACTGTGGGTTAGGGGACACTTGTTAAATTCCTACATGACCACTGTAGACTTGCACACCTCTATAATACTTTAGCCTTCACCTCAGCTGGTACATAAGCCCATTGGTACATTTTATCAAAGCAGTTCAGTAGATGGGGAATCTTTGAATGAAATGTGTTCAATTCAACACTCTATGCAGCCTTTAGGTAAACATGTTCCAGCCAAGGGGTTGAGGATAGAATGTGTCTGGCCATGTGTGTAAATGACAAGTAAAGAAATAGTATCATAAGTCACATTGCCTAGATTTGGAGTTCATTTCTTTATCTTACTTTTTATACAACTTTAGGAAAATTTAATTCTTATAACCAAGTATCTGTGGGTCATAATTATTTTTAGTTGATTATTTTGGTACAGTGCTTGCTCATCAAAAGGACTGTTGTTACTGTGAAACCTTTCCTTTCTTCTGAAGAATTTGAAACTTACAGAATTATTTGATGAAGATACTGTAGTTGTTTGTTGACAAAACTACATTCAAATCCAACTATGATGGCAGTAAAGAAAATGTTCTTCTCTAGGTTTTCATAGTTTTATCTCCATGTTTTTAAATACTAATGCACTTATAAAATACAGACTATTATCTATGAATTTAATTAATACTTTATTTAGTGTGCGAGACATTTTAATATCAACTTAACACAAGCTATAGTCATCTCTTAGGAAAGATCCTCAATTGAGAAAATGCCTTCATAAAATTGGAACAGAAATGAAGCTATCTCTATTTGCAGACAATATGATTGTATACATAAGTGACCCTGAAAATTCTACCAGGGAACTTGTACAGCTGATGTAGCAATGCAGCAGGATACATTAATTCAAAAAATCAGTAGCCCTCCTATACACTAAACACAAACAGTCTGAAAAGGAAATAAAGGAAACATCACCCTTTATAATACCTGCAAATAGTATTAAGTACCTTGGTGTAACTATAATGAAGGAAGTAACAGATCTGTTGGACAAAAATTTTAAGTCACTGAAGAAAGAAATTGAAGAGAATATCAGAAAATGGAAAGATCTCCCATGTTCCTTGAGTGGTAGGATCAACATAGTAAAAATGACAATCTTACCAAAAGCCATCTCCAGATTCAATGTAATTCCCATCAAAATCCCAACACAATTATTTACACACCTTGAAAGAACAATACCAAATTTCATTTGGAATAACAGGAAAGCCAAAATTTCCAATACAGTTTTGCTCAACAAAAGAACCTCAGAAGTCATCACCATCCCCAACTTTAAGTTATACCATAGATGTACAGTAACAAAAACAGTCTGGTACTGGCATAAAAACAGACTTGTGGATCAATGGAATCAAACTGAAGGCCTAGACAGTAACCCACACATCTATGAACACCTATTTTTGACAAAGAGCTCAAAAATATTAAATGGAAAAAAGATAGTATCTTCAACAAATGGTGTTGGCATAACTAAATGCCAGTTTGTAGAAAAATGCAATTAGGTCAAACCCTATCATCCTGCACAAAACACAATCCAAGTGGATCACAGACCTCAATATAAAAACAGCTACCCTGAACTTGATAGAAAAGAAATTGGGAAATACCCTCCAATGCATTGGCACAGGTGACCACTTCCTAAATACAATACCAGTAGCACAGACACTAAGAACAACAATCAATAAATGGAACCTCTTGAAACTGAGAAGCTTCTGTAAGGCCAAAGACACAGTCATTAAAGCAAAATGATAGCCTACAGCATGGGAAAAGATTTTCACCAACCTTACAATTCACAGAGGACTGATCTCTAAAATATATAGACAACTCAAGAAACTAGTGCCCAAAACCCTGAATAATCTAATCAAAAAATGGGGATACAAACTAAAAAGGGAATTCTCAGCAGAAGAATTACAAATGGTTGAAAGTCAGTTGAAAAAATGCCCAACATCTTCAACCATCAGAGAAATGAAAATCAAAATAACTTTGCAATAACCCCTTATACCTGTCAGAATGGCTATGATTAAAGACATAGATGACAGCCTGTGCTGGAGAGGTTACAGAGCAAGGAGAACACTTCTCCACTGTTTGTGGGAGTTTAAACTGGTTCACCCTCTCTGGAATGCAGTATAGTGATGTATCAGAAAACCAGGAATCAATCTCCCCAAGGATCCAGAAATACCACTGTTGGGCATATACCCTAAAGATGCACATTCACACCCCAAAAGCATTAAACCAACTATGTTCAAAGTAGCATTTGTAATAGCAAGAACCTGGAAAGAACCTAGATGCCCCTCAACTGAAGAATGGATTAACAAACTGTGGTACATCTACACAATGGAGTACTACTCAGCAGTAAGAAAAAATGATATCCTAAAATTTGCAGGCAAATGGATGAACTTGGAGACTATCCTCCTGAGCAAGGTCTCACAAACTCAGAAGGATTAGCAGGGGATATGCTCACACATTAGTGTACTTTAAGCCAAAAACATTCTTTTTTCATTGAAAGATGATGGGTGAATAAAGTGATTTAAAATCTACCCACACCCACCCATACCTACACACACACACAACACACATCATGCACACATACCTACACACACACACACACACACACACACACACACACAGAGTCACACACATACACAACCTTCTGGTTTGACTGTAGAAGGGTTGCTTAGCATAAATTTGTGGTGACCATAGTGCATCTGTGGACATTAGCTGTGATGTACTGTGCTTTCTTCAACTGTAGTTGAGCATGTTTTTTTTCTTTTTTTCTTTTTTAGCTATCCTGAATGTTTTGCTTTTTTATATAGTTTGATATTGATTTTCAAAATAAACAATTAAAAAAAGAAACACATCGTCTGTTTTCAAGAACCAGATTAATTCCTGGGAGCCTGTATAAACTTCCCAGAGCCCTGAAGCCTTCCCTTTCTCATGGTTCATTCTGCTGCTGAAGAGGTTCTATAGCCGGAAAAAGCAGACTATATCATCAAACCAAGATGGCCCCTCATCCTGGGTCTCAGCCTGAGAAGAGGGAATAAGCATATGCCTGGGAATTTTTTGACTTAAAAGTGAGCTGGTGACTGTGGGAATTTTGTAGTTCTAAATCCCTCCAGAAGGCCCGATAGGCTTCCTTGTCTAGAGCAGGAGGCCTTGGGCAGTTGTGTCTAGCAAGTGACTAAGGTTCAATCCCAACAGCAAGAGCTGGAATCCCTGGTGCTTAGCCTGCACAGTGTAGCTATTCACTGCTCAGACTTAGGACAATTCAGACAGTTATCCGGAAAAAAGACAATGTTAGATGTCAAGGCCTGAGGGCAGAGGCTAGTCTTGTTTTTAGCCACATCTTCCAGCAGGCATTGCCTCTCCCAATTGGACAGCATCACTGACTTGGTCATGGAGAGAGTCTTCTTATATGGTGCCTTTTTTTGGAAGACTTTGATATGGTTGGCTTTGTTAGGCAGAATTTTTTAAGTATTCTCTTGAAAAGCAGCTTGGTAATTGGCTTCCCTCTAATGCACTGAGAAAGACAAGCATTTGCGTCAGCCTACCTGGGCTTGGACCTGGGTGGTAATGGGTAACTGGTGCAAGCCAAGGGAAGTAATATTGGCCAGCAGGCATTTTGGGGGGCGGGAGGGGGGCGCTGGAAGCCTTAAGCATATAGGTCCCACTGGCTCTTAGGATAAGTGGTGGAATCTTGAGTGTAGCTAGGGCTGGATCTCTGGCTCCATGAATCCATGCCAGGTTTTACAGAGTGCTCTGCACCATGTTACACTCTCACTGAGGCCCTGCCTTCAGAAATATTTTTTGCCACCCTAGGCTTTGAGTGTTATACTGGATGAAAATTGTTTGCCATTTAGCTAAAGTTTAGTAGCTGGTAAAGATTACTGGGAAAGCTATTAAATAAATAAACCTCATGATTGCATAAAAAATAAAAAATAAAATGCCTTCATAAAATTGGGCTATCGGAAAGCTTGTGAAGCACTTCCTTAGTTAGTGATTGATAAAAGAGAGCCCAGACCTCTGTGGGTGCTGCCACCCCTGGGATGGTGGTCCACTGTTGTGTAAGTAAGCAGGCAGCAGAAACCATGAAGAACAAGCTAGTAATCAGCACTAGTCCATGGACTCTGCATCAGCTCCTGCCTCCAAATTCCTGCCCTGTTTGAGCTCTTGTCCTGACATTCTTCAGTGACTAACTAAGATGTGGAAGTACAAGCCAAGTAAACCCTTTTCTTCATAAATTGCTTTTGATCATGGTAATTCATCACAGCAATTCTAACCCTAATTAGGACATTTAGCAAATGTTTGTTGTTTAGTATTTAGGTAAGAGGATATGTTAAACATTAGGATATAAAAAAAGGAAAGCAAACCAAGTAAGACACAGTTGCATAAATATATGAAACTTAGCAGATTTATTCTACTTCTAGCAAAATCTGAGTAAGAGCTGTTATGTAAACTTTATAAGGGCTGTGTTTTCTTGTATCACAAAGTACTTTTGTTTATTTTGATCTTGTTTCTATTCCTATCACCTCCTCCCTTCAACTCAACACTGCTTAGATGTTTGGAAGAAATTAATTTGCACAACCACTGTTTCTGGTTGTTCTAAGCAGTGTCACATGGTGAGAGGTGATAAGTGGAGAGCAGTGAGCAGGGAAAAAACTGCTTCACTAAACACTGTTCCTTCCCTTAACCTTCTCAGGCACAGGCTGCTTAATTAGCCAGCTCACACCTACCATAGGAACTTGAAGTGGCCCTGGGCCAATCCCTGAAGCCCCACTTTATTTGTATTTTCTTTACTAAGCAATAAGCTTGCCAGCTTGAAGTGTCTCTGTAATATGTAAATGATGCCCTGAATCATTTTTTTATATTCATCCCACTTGGCAATGCAAAAGCAGTTTCAGGGCTGTCATCTTTGCTGAAAGAAAGCAAGCCTCAAATGTCAAGGAAGATCCTCAACTGAATTTGGAAAAAGTGGGTGTTTGCTTCCTGGCTCTGTTGATTTACATCAGTTTGTTTGATTCATCTGTGATGATGTAGAGGTCTTTGCTGCAGTTCTCACCTTGCAGAACATGAGGCTAATTAGTTTCCAAGGACATAATCATTAGAAAATGATGTATTGACTGCACTTGGAGCTGTGATGGCTCAGGTGCAGAGAAAACTAATGCAGCAAAATGTCTGAAGGGGACTTGCTGGGTACAGGCCTGGCAAAGAAAACTAGCAGTGGTAACGGCTTCCTCTCTTATTTAGAAAAAGAGCTCTGCTGAAAAGAATCCAAGAGCAGGATATTCCTTCTAAGAAGGAGGCCCTGAACCAAGATTAGAATTCCTATGATCTCCTTTGTGCATCATGGGATTCTTGGGTTGTCTTTGGCAGGTTCTCATACCACCAGCCCTTTAAACCTAGGAGTTCCACACACTGGAAAGATGAGCTTGTAAAGGGTGAGAGCACTTCAGATGAATATGTTCCAAAAACACTGGAGCAATGCCTCCTCTTTATAATTCTATTACTGTACAGATGGTGTCCTAACATGCCATGACTTTAGCAGTTAATATTTTACCATCATTATATGCTTCAGTTAATCTTACCAATTAGATGTTAAGGTTTACAAAGAAATAGATTGGGATGCAGTTGTTCCTTTTGCTAGGTGTGAGCATGTAGTTCGTACCCATTAAATCCTTAGTTCGTGATAAAGTGTCCTATATAGTTTTGACTTCAGCACTTCACCTTCTGTGTATGCACCAATGATTGTGAACTTGTTTCATCTTATTTGGGGATAATCAGAACAAGCACTGTGCCCTTTATAGGTTTTACTGGTAACATGCCTAGGATAGATGCAAGAATCCCTTTTTAGACATATATTAAACTACAACCACATGGTTCAAACACCAAGGGGTAACACAGACACCTTTGGACATTTGTCAGCAGTAAAAGGCTAGAAATGAGAAACATTCTGGATTTTTCATATGCTGAATAGAGAGTTTTAAATGGAGAAAAGCAGATGCATCATTTAAAAACAAAAGATAGTGTGTTGTCTCTTTCATCAAAGGTTTCTACCATTTATCTGGCATTCCCTGTGTAGTCTTTGCTTACCTCAGCCTGCTGGAACTTTCTTCTTAAGGTTCTATGTCTTGTTGCTAGAAGAGACCACTGGGACTTTCACCATGGCAACTGTTTTCAAAGATGGACTTTTACATGGACAGAAAAGGATAAGAGATCTTCAGAATAAAGGGTGCAAACATTTATCTTTAAGAAAAATGGGCATTTCATCCCTAATTACATGGGAACTTTGGGTATATGACTGGAGGCAGATAAATATACTTTCCTTTTTGACCTCAAAAGATCATTGACAAAAGCAGTAGTAGGACTGCCTTTATTTTTAAATGTTACATTACTTGAAGTCTTTTATGATAGAATAATGTCTTACTAATTATTTTCTTCATGTTTGTTTGTTTATGTGGAGAGTCCAATGCTCTTCCACAGCCATATTTCCAGGTCTCAAGAGCACATGTAGAGGTCAGAGGACAACTTTTTGGAGTCAGTTTACTGTTTCTACCATGTGGGTCTAGAGATACAACTCAGGTTATCAGGCTTGGTCACAAATGCCTTTCACGAAAACCACCTTGCTTGATACTATATTTTCTGTATTTTTCACAGTTGAATGTGATGAAACAGGTGGCATTTTTGAGAAATATTAGAGAAGAGATATTTTCTTCCTGAGTATCATGATTTAGGATGTCAGGACATGCATATTTTTATATATATGTGGCTTTAAAGTCATCAAGAAATGATATATAGGAGTGTAGCTTGCATGAATTTTAATATACGTTGATAGTTCCTAAAATTGGTGATTTTCTAGATTAGTTACTATTCTTGTCTCTGAGACAGTGTACTTGGCACAACAACTCTGGTTTATTTTAGTCCATGCTTTGAGAGGAGAGGGGTAGGAGAGCAGTGGAGCTGGATTCCGCCTGGGGCAGGGGCATATGAAGTAGCTTTTCATATCTTGATGTGTCTTCAGAGAGCAGAGGAAGATATAGGTTGTAAGTAGAGATTACAAAAGCCCAAATCTTTCCTTGCAACAGTAACTCTCCTCTGGTTATGCTATACCTGCCAAATATACCATAAACTTCCAAGAGAGCATCACTTAGTGGAACTAAATGTTGAAACATACCCATTCAAACCATACCAATGACAATTGTGTGCTCAAGTGGGTACAATTATAAATATGTAGGTGTCATCTTCTATCTGAAACTAAAAGGACTTAGCTAGAGGAGCATTAGGAGAGCCTTTGCTCCTCAGAATCATTCCTCAGACTCAAAGCTCACATGAATTCATGTCATGAAAGGACTTTGTGTGACCATGCCTTACAGCTGCCTCTGGTTTGGTGTCTCTAAAGTCAGCATCAGGTATCCATTGTGACTATGTAATAGGGACTCCCTCTCCTCTCTTTTCTCCTCCCCTCCTCTTCTACTCTCTCCTCCTTACTCCCTTCTCATCCCCTATCTCCCACCCTCTCCCCTCCCTTCAACTCTCCTATCTTTCTTTCTTCTCTACTGGTGGAAACAGCATGTTTATCCAGTGAGTTTTCTGCTGGATAGTGGAGGACCAGGCTGTGAAATAAACTTTGAATCTCAATCAGAAGTACATTGGGAATGTTTTGTGTTCTTTGCAGACAACAGCAGGAAGCTATAATCTTTTCTTTGAGCAAGGACTTCTTAAATTAATTCATGTTTACATATATCTTGTTTATGAAAATAAGTGAATTTATATTTGTATACAAGTAGATATGAATATGATTTTATTAAAACTAAATTAGAATATTTTTTGGTTTGGCATCCGATAATGAAATTTTTTTTTCAAATGCTTCATTGTGGCACAGGAAGCCCACATAAATTTTAAAATGACTGCAGTAAGTGGGAATATGTCAAGTTCAGAGTCAGGTTTAAAACTTTAAAATGAAAACATCTAGATAAATTTCTTCATATGAAAAAGCTGTAATTTGAGTTAGTCAAAATACAAAAATATATAATCAAAATTGAATTATATCACATAACTCATTTAAAAATTAGAGAAAAGTAAACTTTCTCTAGAAGCTTCATAGTACATAAATATTCAAAGATGATGGCCATAAATGAACACAATATTAATTTTATTTTTTAAATTTATTTATTTTTTTGGATTTTTTTCTGTTTTTTTATTTTTTTTTTCAGTAATAAACAGATTTAATTGAGTGGCAGTTTGAGTTTACCAAGATCTACAGGTACAGTAATTAAAGTACCTATATCCATCATTATTTTGATTCTGAGATACGTACATTGTGATCTTGGGGACATAAACACAGTATTCATAAGAGATAGACAACTGTGTCCAGACCTTAAATGTGTATATTATTTTGTTTGTTTGTTTTTATGAATAAAGTCATACTTTTTATCTGTGTATATTCTTGATCAGGCTCCCTTCTCGATCCGACCCTTCCACTCATTCTCTCTTCTCCACATCCCTTTATCTGTTCCCCAGCAAGGGCAGAAGGTTCCAAGTTCTGCATCCAGTCCTGGCAGATCCAGATTCCTCACCCCAACATCAAGATTGGGTAAGGTATTCCCGCTGGAGGGAGGGGGATCTAAGGTGCCAGTCCAAGGTTTTCAGATACCAAGCTGTTCAGTGATTGTGGTTTGCAGCTTGGTCATGCTTCGCTTTTTGATTTTTTGTTTAGAGACCACTAATGAATGAATACAACCCCTGCTTGTCTTTCTGGGTGTATGATCCCTTTTTCAGGAGGATATTCTCAAAATCCATCCATCTGCCTGCAAATTTTAGGATATCACTATTTTCTTACTGCTGAGAAGTACTCCATTGTGTAGATGTACTACAGTTTTTTAATCCATTCTTTTTTTTTTTAACTTCATACTGTTTGTCTTATGTCTCAAGCACATTACTAGCTTGCTCTTTCATCTTAAATTAACCCATTTCTATTAATCTACCAACCATGTGTACCAACCTGTGGCTCACCTGTATTTCTTACATGTCTGTCTTCTTCAGGGGTTAGATGGAGACTGACTAACTCAACCCTTCTCCTACCTGCCTGTCCTCTGATTCTCCCCCCCCCAAATCTACGGTGCTGTGCATAGTCCAAACCAATTACTTTATTTACATCATACAGAGAACATTTCCACCACATTTCCTCTTTTCTGTCTAATTAAAAAGGAAGGTTTCAATTTCCATATAGCAAAATTAAAACAGAACAGCTCTCAAGCAGGAATTACGGTCACAATATCCAGGCTATTTGTATTCACAAAATTGAAGACAATATTTCATTATCTACCTTATTATTGTGAGCCTAAAGTTTCATATCTAATCTACCTTTTAAACTAAAAAGAACTATACCTATAATTATTAAACCTTCAACCACATCAACGACCACAGAAGGATATTATATTATCCAAATAAACAGGATGTGCAAGCAACTTCCAAAGTCTAGAAAATGACATAGATGACACCTGTCTGTCTGGACAGTCACCCAAAGTTCTTTTGTAATGTTGGGGCACCATCTTCAGCCTTTATGGCCCAAAGTCTCTGGCATACCTTTCAGTGATGCAGGAAATCTGACACAGTCCATCAGTTGCTTCTCCTTGTGTCTTGAAGAATGCCTGACAATGTTTTTTGCAAAGCAGGAACCTGAAGGACCATCTTGGCTTGTTCTGCCAAAGTTCAGAGGTCACGTTCCTGTGGCACCTGTATGTCCTGTTTATACAGCATACTATCAAGCAGTCAATACCAGAACAGTTTCTTGTGCAGTGGCTAACTGTTGCCACAAAGTAAATTTCACATGAAGCTTCTTCAGTGCCCATCATTTTCCTGAAATACATTGGTGCTGCCAGGAGCAGACCTGTCTCACTGTCCAGATAATTCGAAGTTCTTAAAATAATTTAAATGCCATATTCTGCATGTCTTTGAAGTGATTGAAGACTACCTATTTAAATGAAATATATCTTTGTATATCTAGGAAAACATTACTAACATGACTATAAGTTTGATTATAGTAGATGACTATTAATCTGCATTTCTCAATTACACATTACAATTTTAAATGAGTTACATCAGCATCATACCTTAATCAAGAGTAGAAAAATATATACAGCATAACAAAATTGACCTTAAGTTTATATCAATAAATCAAAATCCACTTATCTTTTCTAATCATTCCTATATCATATCCTCCCCCCCTTTTTTAAAGATTGACTATGACCATTAACCATTCATAATGAAAACAAACATTAATAAGTAATATTTTGGGAAAATTGGATGTAGTTTTCTTTCTTTTACTACTTCCTGCTGTCAAAGAACATTGTTGATCTCATGGGGTCTTGAAGCTGGATCATCTCAACTGGCCATCTTCAAGCTGAGAATGATCAGGTAGCCTTGGCAAATGAAATCACATTTGCCTAGAAACAATACACAGGTTTTGATCTGTATTTCTTACATGTCTGTCTTTTTCAGGGGTAGGATGTAGACGTGTTAATCCATTCTTAAGTTGACAGGCATATAGGTTGCTTCCAGGTTCCTTCCATCATGAATAATGCAGCTATCAACATAGTTGAGCTAATGCCTTTGGAGTGCCAATGCGCATCTTTAGTAGTGGTATGGCTGAATCTTTGGGGATATTAATTCCCAGTTTTCTGAGAAGCCGCCATATTGCATTCCAGAGTGGCTGAACAAGCTTACACTCCCACCAACAATGGAGGAGTGTTCCCCTTGCTCTGCAACCTCTCCAGCATAGGCTGTCATATGTTTCTTTTATCTTAGTGTCAGGTGGTATCTCAAAGTTATTACGATGTGCATTTCTCTGATGGCTAAAGATGTTGAGTAGTTTTTCAAGTTGCTTTGGGCCATTTGTAATTATTCTGCTGAGAATTTCACTTTTTAGTTTTGAACCACATTTTTTGAATGGGGTATTCAAGGTTTTGGGCTCTAGTTCTTGAGGTCTCTATAAATTTTAGAGATCAGTCCTCTCTATCACTTGTAGGGTTGGTGAAAATCTTTTCCCATTCTGTAGGCTGTCATTTTGTCCTATTGATTGTGTCCTTGGCTTTGCAGAAGCTTCTCAGTTTCAGAGTGTTCCACTTATTGATTGTTGTTCTTACTGTTTGTGCCACAGGTGTTATATTTAGGAAGTGGTCACCTATGCCAATCATTGAAGGGTATTTCCCACTTTCTTTTCTATCAAGTTCAGAGTGGCTGGGTTTATGCTGAGGTCTTTGATCCACTTGGATTTGAGTTTTGTGCAGAGTGATAGGCTTGGATCTATTTGCATTTTCTACACACTATCATCCAGCTATGCCAACACCATTTGTTAAAGATGTTATCTTTTTTCCATTGAATATTGTGGGCCTCATTGCAAAGATCAGTGTTCATAGGTTTTTTGTTAATGCCCTGATCCTCAATTCTATTCCACTGATCCACAAGTCTGTTTTTATGCCAGTACCAGGCGATTTTTACTACTGTAGCTCTATAGTATGACTTGAAGCCAGGGATGGTGATGTCTTCTGAGGTTCTTTTTTTGAACCAACCCTTTTGGCAATCCTGGCTTTCTGTTATTTCAAATGAAGTAAAGTATTGTTCTTTCCTGGTCCATAAAATATTGTGTTGGGATTTTAATGGGAAGAGCAATGAATCTGTAGAATGCTTTTGGTAGAATTGCGATTTTTACTATGTTGATGTTACCTATCCAGGAATATGAGAGATTGTTCCATTTTCTGATATCCTCTTCTATTTCTCTCTTCAGTGATTTAAAATGTTTGTCAAATAGATCTGTTACTTCTTTGGGTATAGTTACTCCAAGGTATTTAATGTTATTTGTACCTATTATAAAGGCTGATGTTTTCTTTATTTCTTTTTCAGTCCTTTTATCTTTAGTGTATAGGAGAGATACTGAATTCTTTGAGTTAATCTTGTATCTTGCTACATTGCTGAAGGTGTTTATCAGCTGTAGAAGTTCCCTGGTAGAATTTTGTGGGTCACTTATGTATACAATCATATCATCTACAAATACAGATAGTTTCACTTCTCCCTTTCCATTTTGTATCCCCTTATCTCCTTTCAGTCCCTTATTGCTTTAACTAAAACTTAATTGGATAGATAAGGGGAGAGAGGACATCCTTGTCTAGTTCCTGATTTTGGTGGGATTGCTTTGAGTTTTTCTCCATTAAGTTTGATGCTGGATGTCGACTTCTTGTATATTGCCTTTATTATATTTATATATTTTCACTGTATTCCAGATCTTTCCAGTACTTTCATCATCAGGGGTTGTTGGATTTTGTCAAAGGCTTTTTCAGCATCTTAGGATATTATCATGTGTTTTTTCCCTTCAGTTTGTTTATATGATGAATGACATTTATGAATTTTCTTATGTTAACCATCCTTGAATTACTAGGATGAAGCCTAATTGATCATGGTGGATAATTGTTTTATATATTGTTGTATATGGTGTGCCAAAATTTTGTTGAGAATTTTAGCATGAATATT